>CAUYUJ010017255.1:50000-73201 GCA_963575745.1 Prorocentrum cordatum | reverse complement strand
GAGGAGGAGGAGGAGAAGGAGGATGAGGAGGAGAGGGTATCTCCTCCTTCTCCCTCGCCCCCCCCCCCCCTCCGATGGTCGAGGATTTGGGCGCGAACCTGAAGACCATTCACTGGCGGGACGAGCGCCTTGTGAAGTTCGAGAAGGATTTCTATCAGGAGCTGGTAAACTCTGCATGCGCACGAGGGACGGGGGAGAGGGAGAGAGAGAGAGAGAGAGACAGGAGGGATCATGATGATGATGATGAGGAGGAGGAGGAGGCGGAGGAGAAAGCGGAGTAGGAGGAGGAGGAGGAGGAGGAAGAGACGGAAGGAGAGAGGATTGGGCGATGAGGGTTAGAACGAGGGGGGAGGAGGGGCGATGAGGAGGGGGTTAAGAGAGGAGGGGCGACGATGAGGAGCGCTACGTGTTGTGCCCGTTTTGTGACTCTTGGGGTGTCCCGCCGCCACAGCTGGGTCCACATCGGAATCCTGGTCAGAGTGCGCCCCATGGCAGGTCTGGGGGTGGGGGGGGAGGAGGGGAAGGGATGAGGAGGAAGACAAGGAGGGGGAGCAGCAGTATTGAGGAGGAGGCTCGTACAGGGATTCATCTTCACTCAGGGAAGTGTCCCGTTGAGGGACAGCCGTTGGACGATCCTGGAGCGTGCCAGAGCACCATTCTTGGAACTTCAACGCCACGGATCAATTTGGCTCTTGCTTCTTGACGATTCGGGCGCCTTGACGCTCCCCGACCGTTCCCAATCACAATTTCTGATATGCTAGCCCTGGGAATATGTGGCACGCTCTGCAAGGTCTTAAGGCCAAAGTGCGCGGTGCTAAGGCCAGGCCAGAGCCACATGTTGGAAAGAACCGCCCTGAATACATCGAACTCTCTTCGGGTAAGAAGAGTGTGCGCGGCGCTGAGGCGAGAGCCGCATCTTGGAAAATGCGCGCCCTCAATATGAGAAGTTCTTGCAATTTGACGGATGTGCGCTGCGCTAAGGCCAGAGCCACATGTTGAAAACCACCCGCCCTGAACCCGTGAAGCTCTTCCAATATTTTAAGACGACTGTGCGCGGCGTTACGGCGAGAGCCACATATTGAAAACAGCACGCCTTCAGTCCGGGAATATCTTGCAACTGTTCAAGACGAAGATGCGCAGCGCTAACGCGAGAGCCACATTTTGAAAACCATCCGAACTGAATCCTTGAAGATGTTGCCAACATTTAAGCGTCAGGGTCAGACATGACCAGGAAGGCTTAGGCGAAACGCCCGACCCGCCCTTCCGGCTGGCCTCGGGGTGCACCAGTGAGGAGTAATTTGTAAGGCAGGGGAACGAAGGAGGGAGGAGCAGGAGGAGGAGGAGGAGGAGGATCGAGATGGTTTCGGATGTGTTTCCGAGATGTGGGGAAGTTTCCGGAGGTTCCGAGTAGCTTCTGGAGGTTCTCCCGGGAGGAACTCAGCTTTCTCGCTCGCCTGTTCCTACTTCCTGTCCAGTTCCTCTCCTTCGTCTTTTCTTCTTCGTCTTCTCCTTACTTGTTTCCATCCTCCACCTCCTCCCGCCTGGTTTTTTCTCTCGGTCGTCGTCCTACTCCGGCTGCTCCTCAAGCTCATCGCCGTCCTCCTCCTCCTCCTCCTTCTCCTCCTTACGTATTCTCCTCCCTTTCTTTCTCCTCGTTGATGCCCCAGTGAATAGGAAAGGCTCTCCGCAATAGGAAAGGGTGTATGGGAAGGGAGGGATGTCAGATGTGCCGCGACGGTAGGGGGAAACAATTCGTGGACTTTCCCCCGCTCCCCAAAACTCAAAGTTGACACGCGCGAGGGAGACTGCGGTCGAAATGCAACTCATCAGACCCTCCGCCAACTTTGAACATTGTGGGGAGGAAGAGGTGTTGACCGATGAAAGTGACCTGCGTGTTCGCTATTTTTGTTCCGATGCCTGGAGCGCATCTGAGTTGCATGGCCCTCCGCGGTTACCCGGTATGAATTCTGCTCTCCCCTCTCCCCGGATTCAGATGTTTTGAACCACGTGATTTCAGACGTTGACGTTGAGTATATAGTTTCTTGTCGGCGCCTTTCTGCTCTTGGTCAAGCAGTTGCCCATGCTGCAGCGATGCCCCATTTCTGGATCGGCGCGCTGCTCCCGTCGTTCTCGCCCGAGCGCGGGCCACGATGCTGGATCGGATTCCTTCCTGATTGTCCTCCGCCTTTACCTGGTCCTCCTGCTTCTCCTGCTCCTGCTAGTTCTCCTTGCGCTCAGCCAGTCTAAACGTCAGTAGAGCAGGTTACAAGTAGCAGCAGACCGTTGAACTCCAATGGGCAGCCTGAAATTGATCCTGATCTTGCTCCTGCTGCTGCTCCTCCCTCTTCTCCTTCCTCGTCCTCCTTCTTTCTCCTGCTCATTCGCCACCTCCTCCTTCTTCCTCCAGTGCACGCAGCTCCCCTTCCCGATCGCGTATCACACGATGGGGTCACTTGGGAGATCCAGGTCCGCTGGGACACCCAGAGGCCGAAGAAAGCAGCACAATGGGAAGGGAAGGGTGGGAGGGTTGGGCCTTGGCTTGCCCGTCCCCCCTCTCCCTCTCCCCTTCCTCTTCTCTGCTAGTTGTTGCACTCCTTCTGGTCATCCCCGTTACCTCCGGCCTCCATCTATGTGTTGTCCCATTTATCGTAGTTTAGCTGAGCGCCTGTTTGAATATGGCGCCTGTTATTTTCAAGAAGGGTTCGGATATGCTGGGATTGTTTATGGGAGGCAGATGGGGACGGGGAGGAGAAACAGACTCATGCCACGCTGTTCGTCTTTGTTCGTGCATCCTCGATCTAATATTCTGTCGTCATCATTGATCCTGCATGTCGTTACTCCCAATCACCCTTTCTCGTGCTGCTCCACCTCGGCCTCCGTTCTTTCTGTCCCTCTTTCAGCGCTGCCACAGGAGCATCCTGCTGTCGCAGCGATGACGCCAGAGCAGGCAGACTATCTTAGAAAGGCGAAGAATATCACCATCGTTTCAGGCCCCGCAGACAGGACAGGGGCAAGACTGGAGTACCACCTAGACGAGAGAGAGAGAGGGAACATCCAATACTACAACAAGAGAGTGGTACGGTACACATGTTGGGAGAGAGGCGGGTATAGCAGGGGATGCGGACGTGGATGAGGAGCAGGATCGCATGAGTTGGAATGGGATTGAATGGGATGCCCTGGCGGGGAAAGTGCACAGCACTAAATGATGAGCTCACACTCGAGCCACTGGCCTCAAGCTGATGCTTCCTTGTCACGAATTCTTTCAATTGGTAGAGCTGCAAGCCGCACCTCATATGGAGGTGCGGCCCTTGATGCCGGCGGAACATCCACCACCGTAGAGTCAGACAACGAGAAATTGCTGCAGACCTGGGGGACCGCCGCCCGTTTGGGGGCCAACCGAGCAAGGGGAACCTTAATATCGAGAAACGCCCTGCACTTTCAGTTTGGCGGCCGAGCAAGTCCAGTCGCCACGACGAGGAGTCATTGGGGGTGTTTGAGAAGCTTGTCTAGAAGAGGGGGTACGCCACGACAGCCTGTCAACTCTCACTGTGCACGAGAGTTCCCTCCTAGCTGCAGGCAGCGCCTGCAGTGTAGTCCAGCAGGTCCGTCGTCCCGCTGATTCCAACCGACCTGCCTTCGCACAGCTCGGGTGGGCCTGGGCCACCTCAGACCATGGAGGAACATCGGCAGCGTGACGGCAGCAATCTTGACAAAATGATTCGCTCTCTCGAGGGCGAGGTCGAGAGAGGAAAGGAACTGGGGGTCAGCACCCTCGCGGGACATCTGTGCTTTCTTGGCATGATGATCGGCAACCGAAATCGAATTGCAAACTCTCTCTCACATGCATCGGGGCTGGCATCGATGGCCTCCTGGGATCTGTGGGCTTTGACGTGCCTTATCTCCTGGAGCCATTCGGTGCCTTCGAGAGAAAGCTCAAAATGGCGGATGCCCGCGAACTCCGACGAGGCCACGATCTGTTGACTCCCGCCACGTTGAGTGATCTTGATCGCGGCCGTGCAATCTGCTCCGAGAACCGACGGACGATTCGCCACGTGGCCGCACAGAGCAACTCCTACGTGCTCAGACGTGCAGGTGTCCGAGGATAAGTGCCGTGGACCACGCCACGCATTTTACTTCGTCCAGCAGGTGTGCATCTTCAAGGGCAGGTAGCACACCGAGCGCCCAAGCTGCCCTCTGGAGGGCACGGAGAGGGGGCTTGGAGCAAGAGCCGCCGGACACGAGGCGGAGCACGGGCTCTGGGGACAGGCTGGCGATCGCTTCGGGATCCATGTCTAGTGTCGCAGGCCTGGAGGCTGACGCCAACACCAGTATCGGTGGTTTGATCTCCACCGAGGGAAGAAGATCCCGATCTCGGTGATGGTGGTAGTATTCTGGCTTCCAAGGGCAGAATTATCACCACCAACACCGACATCTAGGATCATCTTCCCCCTCTGGAGGCAACACCCTGTGTTGGTGTTGATGCCCATTTCCAGGTCTCCAATAGTGGGTCGCCAACAGCATCACACAGGTGAACCTCCGACGAGGTGCTTGGAATTGGCATCTCACGATCTGGGTACGCAAAAATGCCTCGGGTGTAAATCTCAAAGTCGGGGTCCTCTAGTGCCGCCTGTATGTGTTCAGGCGTGGCATTAGAGTCTTCTCTCGCCTGCTTGACTTCATCTCTCTCGCACGTGTACAGCCCTGTCCGCACTCGCACAACCGTCAGTCACGTAACCCGCCGAACGACCCCTTTCGCTGGTCCACACTCCATTGCGCGCACAGCACTTGATCAACAACTTGGCATGCCTACCCAGGCCCCTGGTCGGTGGCCCCACGCGGTCCCGAACGAGATCCAAGGTGGCCCTCTGCTCAGGGGGGGTTGTCCTGATTTAGCTGCTAGTCCCAGCTCGTGCTGACGCCGAGCACCAAGGGCGCTCTCGAGGGCGCGAAGTTACTCGCGCTTCGCGCTTCGCGGTTCGGCTCCGATTTCTTCTCCTCCTCCTCTTCCTCCCTGGAAGGCGGCGCGAGAGCGCGAAGTTCTTCGCACTTCGCGTAGCGCGAAGCGAGAGGTTGGGAGCCCTTGAGTTCTAGCATATTGGCCAACAGTGAAGGAGGAATCTGATCTATCTGGACAGCCAGCCCGTTGTGCCCATTCCACTGCAGAGGCCCTGGCACCTCCCAGCCCGCCAGATGGAGCACGAGTACAGCACGACGGACCGGGCCATGAGAGGAGCTCCATGGGCCACCTTGCAGAGGCTGTCCTCTTCCTCCTCCCCTCCTCCTCCTCCTCCTCCTCCTCCTTCTCCTCCTTTCCTGCGCAGCTGTTGCTGCTCTCCGGGCGGTAGTTCGTTGGCTGGGCGTGTGCAATACACAGGCGGCCTTCGGGAGACCGACCCTGGGCGCCGAACTCCTCCTCCTCCTCCTCCTCCTCCTCCTCCTCCTCGGTCGAGTCCCAGAGCCCAAGACGCTCGCTCTCACTTACGTGTGCTCTCTCAGGCTGGGTGTCGCTGATCTCGGGCTCGAGCTCGGCGCGGCGGGCCTTCGCCTCGTCCGAGCCCTGCCGGGCACGACGGCGCGCCTGCGCGGGAGCGCGCAGCTGCGCGAGCCTGCTCGCGCAGCTGCCCCAGCTTATCCTTCGCAGCGGCCCTGACCTTGCCACGGTCGTCGGCGGGGGGAGCTTTGATGACCTGGGTAGTCTGCGCCTGATCAGAGGCGACGGTAGTATCCTTTAAAAGATCCCCATCCCCGTCCCCATCCCCTTCGAGACCCCCACCAAATTACCACCCCAGTTGGGGATACACCCCTCGAAACCCGAAGAGAACGACCTGTATCCCCATCTTGGGGGGTAAATCGGCCAGTGGGGCCCAGGCCACGCCGCTGGGGATGGGGATCGGTTCAACGATACTCAGATGGGGGCGAACAGCCCAGGGGAGAGCAATACATGTATTCAGGTGCGCCGATGTTCTATGTCTGTCTTCGAAAATGCTCCCGGGCGAATACGTGTAATGCCCACCCCTGGGCCATTCGCCCCTATCGTCGCCGCCGACCTGAATCTTGGTCCTCCTGGTCGGTGGTTGTTTCTTTATTCCTTGTGTTGCCGATCGGCGCGTGCCCCACCCCCCCCCCCCTCCCCCCCCTTCGCAGCGGCCTTGGCCGTGCCACGGTCGTCGCCGGGAGGAGCTTTGATGGCCGACTCACACTGTGCAGTCTGCGCCTGATCAGGGGCGACGACGGGGGCGAACTGCCCAGAGGAGAGCCATCCATGTAGTCAGGTGCGCCGATGATCTGTGTCTTCGGAAAAGCTCCTGGGCGAATACGTGCAATGCCCGCCCCTGGGCTGTTCTCCCCTATCGTCGCCGCCGGCCTGAATCTTGGCCCTCTTGGTAGGTGATCGTTTCTTTATTCCTTGTTTTGCCGATCGGCGCGGGCCCCCCAACCCCCCCTCCCCCCCCTGGAGCAGATCTGGACTGTTTTGTGGCGCCTGTTTCGAGCGGGTGGAGTCTCCCCCAGAGACAGCACTCTTGCAAACAGTCGCACTAAGAAGAGGTCTGGAGCCAGAGCCCCCCCCCTTCCACCCAATGTCGAAACGCCGAACAAAACGCTCACTAGCGTCAACGTCGTCCTGCACGACGTCAGCCGTCCCACTGAGTTTAGCCTTCCATCCCGGTGCCCCTGCACCTGGCGCAGGCCACGGCTTTGAGGGACTGTATTGTCTGACACGCCTTCTCCTCGCTGCAGCTTCTCGATCGCTGCAAGTCGCTTGATTGTGTCGTCATTACTGTCGTCCTTGCTCGCCTTACCGTTCTGTCCTGCCTTGGAGCTGCCCACGATCTTTTTGTGCGCAGATCCTGAGTGGGGCCTCGTTCCCGCGCCGACAACGGATGCGCGATGCCCAGTTCGCCGCGGCTGCGCATCGCCCCACAAGCCCACGTCGGCCGCCGCGGCCCGCGAAGAACCGCTGGGTTCGGAGGCGGCGGCGGCCCTGGCACCATGCTGGCGCCCTCGTCGCGAAAAAGATGCTCCGCCAGGAGCTCACAGGGCTGGACCTTAGCTGTTTTGCTGGATTTCTGCTGAGCTTTGTTTTTCGTTTTGGCAGGGGGGCACAGGGAAACAGGAAGGGCAAAACGAAACATAAAACGGCATCAACACGAGAAACAACGTTTAGGTCCAGCCCTGGCCATGGCAGCATGCTGGCGCCCTCGTCGTGAAAGAGATGCTCCGCCAAGGGCTCACTGAAAAGCTGGTCGAGGCAGCCAGGCCTGGGAAGGGGCTGCCCTTCCACCTCGGCCTCGGCCTCTGGGGTCGGGGCGGGAGGTAAGCCGCTTACCTTGAGCCAAAACGGCCACGGCGAGAGAACATGCGCCGAGGCAGGACGAGAGGGGAACGGGCGCCCAGGAAGAAGGAGGGTGCGGGGTGGATGGGGGAGGGGAGAGGTAGTCGGGAGGAAGAGCGATGTCGGGAGGAAGGGCAGACAGCATCGGTGTATTAGAGTTCGGTTCCCTACAGTGGCTGGTGGCAGCAAGCTCAGGAGGGGCAGACCGTATCGTAGACGCCTGCGGCGAATCGCCGCCGCCCTCTGCCTCTTGAGGCGCCTCTACGGCCAAAACGTGTGGCCAGAGCTCGGCCGCGCTGCCAGACTGCGTGCCCCCTCAAAACCGTTGTGGGAACCCTTCGGGGAACATTCGGGGGAGGAAGAGGAAGATGACGAGCGAGGAAAAAGGAGGAGAAAGAGGAGCAGAAACAACCAGGAGGAGGAGGAAGAGGAACAACGAGGAGGAGGAGGACGAGGAGGAGGAGGAGGAGGAAGAGAAGGATGATGAGGAGGAGGACCCTTTGGAGCTCGTGGGGCGCTGTCAGGGCCTTCTGGGGGGCATCTTGGATGCCTCTCTGGGGCGCTAGGGAAGCCTTTGAAGGCTTCTTGGGAGGCCCTTTGGCCGCCTGAGGGCGTCCGTGGACCGCCCGACGCCGCCGGGCGCCATCTCGGGTGCTTCTCCAGGCCTGCTGTGGGCTTCTCTGGGGGGCTCTCCGGGGCCGTCCTGGAGGCCATCTTGGGTGTTTTGGAGGCTTCCTGGGCCTACCAGGGCTCCTTTTTTTCCCGGGCTGGCCCTAAACGTTGTTTTTTCTGGACTTCGGCTGTGTTTTGTTTTTTCGTTTTGGCAGGGAGGTGCAGGAAAACGGGTAGGGCAAAACGAAACCAAAACGACAACAAAACGAACAACAACGTCTAGGTCCGGCCCTGCTTGGGGCCCTCTCTTCTAATCTTCTATTCTCCCTGTCACGATTTCAAGGAGCTGCAGGTGTTGGCATAACGGCCGCAGCATGCACCACAGTGGCTGTAGCAGACGAGAGGAAGCGGAGCAAGCGGACACTAGATAATGACACAAGCTGTGGGCACCGCTAGCTTCAGACGGGGAGGCCGCGCTCATCCTTCTCCTCCTCCTCCTCCTCCTCCGCCTCCGCCTCCGCCTCCGCCTCCGCCGCCGCCGCCGCCGCCGCCTCCTCCTCCTCCGCATCCGCCGCCTCCTCATCCGTACATCGTGCTCGTACATCGTGTCAAACTCGCAGTCCTGTCGGGGACCCGTCACAAAACATGAAGTCCAGGGTGTCATATTCGTCGTAGGCGATGGGCTTTCAGTCCCGGGTGGCCCCGTCGACCAAGATGCCTCGACGCCCTGGGGCCAGTCTTTTCCTTCCCGAGGTGAAGGTTTCGTCGTGTACCAGACGCGAGTTGCCGCCCGTAATAGTTTCGAGGAGGACATCCCGTGCCTCTGCACTGCCCTTGGTGGGGCCGTCGGCTGGCATGGCGGCTGGGTGCATCCTTTGCACGTTGGTCTTGCTGGGGGCCATGCCCTGTCGTATCTCCTGCGCTTCGCCACCACTTCGACGACCATCTGCTCCTAGACTTGCTCTCACGTGGATCACCAGGGCGTCATAGATGCCCCTGCTCAAGACCACCATGATGGCTGAAGCCTTCTGCAAGTCCAGGTGGGATCTCTCGCAGGCTGGATTTGCCGGGTCAGATCTCCAGGTCGGCCGGGCGCGGGCAGGTAGTTTCTTCGTCGGCCCTGTTTCCGCTCTGGACTTCACAACCCAAGCTCGAGCGGGAAGTGCGTGAACTTGTTTGAGGCCACGAGAAATTTGGGGTCTGATGAACGTTCTTTTGTGAGTATACGTCGCTCGGCCATGGCTGAGATGAACCCTTCTGGAGATTTCCCGTCACGTCGTACCGCCCAGTCCGCATCGTGGAACGTCGCAAACATTGCTGGGTCACGCGAAGGCCAGTGTGTCTTGGTTGGTCATCCGTGGGCGGTCCGCACAATCTTGTTCTTGGCCCTGTGCATTGTGCCGTAGTTCGCTTCGTTCAGGTAGGAGGCCGCGGTGGTCGCGTCCGCGGCGACGCGGCCCTTTCGTTGACTTGCCAAGTACTGCGGGCCGCCGATGGCTGCACGGAAGGCGGCCTTGCCAGCAAGAGGTAGTCAATCCTCAAGCTTCTGGCTTCTGCCAGCCCTCGATCGCGTTTACCTTCTGGTCGGTCTTCTAGAATGACTGCTGAATGTTGCCGTCTTTCGAGCTGCGTGATCTCAAACTGTGTCAGGATAAACTGGACAGCTTCCCACGGGCTCCAGTTCCAGAAGCCCCGGAGGTCCTGCAGTTTCCGGCTGGCTAGAAGGTTGTCTTCGCTCATGCCCATGGCCATGTCGTCCACGCGGGCGAAGGCGAGTCCGACGATCTGCCTTTTGTCGTAGAGGACCCACATGCATGGCTCCAACTTCACAGGCGCTCAGCCAGCTGATAATATCTCCGACAAGATCTCGTCGACCCGTTCCATGAGGGCGTCGCGTGGGCTGCGGGCCTTCTTGAGTAGCATGACCGCCTCGTTCCTTGTTCTCCCTGAGCATCATTCCCGCGCGAAGCTGCTGCGCGGCCTCCGCGGGGATGCCTGTCGAGGAGCAATGGGGCTGAAGGAAGGCGGCCACCACGTCTCTTTTGCAAAGCCTGAAGTGCAGGTTGGCGCACGCGAAGCGCAGGGTTGCGCCCGCGAGCGGAGATGGTAGGACTCGCGGTAGCCGCGGTCCCAGCAGATGATCTTGACATCCCAGTAGCACGATGTTCTTCCTTGCCGCGCCGCCGCTCAGGTCCGCGAGGCGCCGGCGCACCCGCGTGGGCTTCTTGCCCTCTTCACGCAGGGCACCTTCCGCCGTTTCGCTGATCCGCGAGCCGGAGATCTTGCGCGCCTGAGCCTTGCGAGCACGTTTTCGCCAACCAGGTTCCAGATTCCCCATCTTAATCCAGTGCATTTTCGGATGGCGGCCGCTGCCCAAGCTGTCGCATCTCGCTGGAAAACTTCCCGCTATTTGGCTGCATGTCGAGAGTTAGCTGTAGAGCCACCGTGGGCGCCATCTCCTGTATACTCGCGTCGGCCAGTGCGTTGTCACAATTCATATAGTCATTCATGACGGGCGCGCTGGCTTGGCTGTAACTTGATGTCCCCGCTACTGGGGGCGCGCTTGACGCTCGTGTCCTGGAGGTTCTGCCTGATGCACATGGGCGCGTCGTCCAGGTGGTCGTGCTTCTTCGGGGTCTTCGGAGGTAGAGGCACAGGCGGTGCGCAGGGCTTCCGGCACCCCCGTCTGTTCCGCAGTGGCAGACCCACCGGTTGCAGGGACTGCCGGCAGGGTCTGAGGGCTGGCCTCGCCCGTGATTCAAGGAGCATGGAAAGGGTTGAGCTGGCAGGTTGGCCGAGCCTGTAGGGCTTGGCGGAGAGGCAGAGGTGGACTCGCCTGGGGAGGGCCCCCGAGGCGAATCAGCTCCTGGTGAGGGCTCGACCTCCACGATGCGCATGTCCAGGTTCTCCTCGCCAGGTGGCCCAGCGCCGCGTCTGTCCTGTGCTGCGTGTAGCCCGACGACCACTGCGTCCGCCTTGCTGGACAGGAATGAGGCGGTTTCGGCATGCATATCGTGCAATTTCGTCTCCGGTCCCACGTCCAACCGCAGCTGCCGCGGGGTCGCCCGAAGTACGTGGCCACGGCAGATGAAGACGCTCGCGCTGCGATAATAACCGTCCTCAGGGTCACGAAGGTGGCGGGGCACCGCGGCGCGTCCGATGCAGCCGCCCGCGGGGCGTTTGGCGGCGTCGGCGCGGCCCTTGGCACCTGGCCCCCGCCGCGCAGACCAGCTCGCCGCACTCGTTGATTTTGTGGGGGCGGCTCCCGGCCAGATGGGCCAGCTTCAGCTTCCCGCCAGCTTGAGCTCCCGCGCAGGACTGCCTGGCCTGCGGTCGCCGTCTCATCTCGACCCCCGCAGGTGATCCGACCTGGGCATCCACGTCAGTATGGCGCGCCGCGCCATGCAGTTCACTGCCCAGCCATCGCACGTCATAAGACAATGGTTCCAGGGCTGGCTCTGGAGCCGTTGGGCATCTCTATCTGAGCGGCAGTTGCCCAGTGAAGCAGTTGGCTCGCAGGGCAAATCGGGTCGGGGAGTGCCGCTTGGGCGGCTGCTTCCTAGGCGATGCCGATCGCAGCTTCCACTCGCCCCGTCTTCCAGCGTGCCCCCGCAGGTTCGGGATCCCAGGTGGTGCCTGCGTCAGCGGTTCGATCCTGCAGATCGCGATCACGATAGTTGGCTTCGGGGCCGGAGCGGTTTCGCAGCGGTTCCCCAAAGGGCTTGCGCCATCCATCCACAATAATATTCCGCGTCCCATCAGGCATCGCGGCGCTGGTGCCGTCGCCAGCTGGGGCTGCGGCGGGTCGCCCCTCGCCCACCGGGAGAGAGCCGCGAACGCGCGCGTTGACCGCTGGGCGCGTCCGATCGAAGCCGCCGAGCTGCAGCGCGCCCAGTGGCCCCGCCAGCTTGCCCAGCGCGAAAAGTCGAGCCCGGCGCCCATGATGCCGATCGCAAGCGCTGCGCATGCCCCCCCCCCGCCGAGAGTCGCAGTGCCCGCCGAGGAAAGCCGCGTTGCGGAGGTGCGGCGCGCAATGTATCAAGTGGCGCATTCGGCTGACCATTTTGATTTTTGGGAACTTACAGGTGACGTCGAGTTGCAGCCCAGGTGCGCGGTGTGGCATGATCTTCCACGGTCGCGACATTGGTGCCGTGTGTTTTTGCGACGCTGTCGTTGCCCCCTTTTCCTCCGATTCTCGCCAGTTGTTTCCCAATGATATCAGCATTGGCGCCGGCGGTCCTGCTTCCCCACCAGGCGAAAATTTCTGTCGATTTGGATTGGCTGATATTTGTCGACGCGTTTTCGATTGGCGCACATTGTTTCCAGTGCGTTTTCCATGCGACAATTGGCTCACACACATATACATGTTTATATATGTATATATCTATATCTGTATGTATACATACATGTATATATATATATATACACATGTGTATATATACATATATACATACATGTATATACACACGCGCGCACGCCAATCCGCTGGGGCCGGTTTCGCGTCTCACTGGTAGATATTTTGAGGGCGGCTCTCGGGCCTGCGCTGTCCCGGCCCGCCAGTATTTGCAGGGCCGCTTCGCACGGTGCATCGCGCCCCATTGCTTTCCCCCGCGTATTGGCGGACCCCGTGAGCAGCGCAGCGCTTTCCGCCTTCGATCTACTTCGCCGCGCCTTAGACAGGCCGCCCGCGCCGGCACCTTGAAGGCCGCGGACCCGCATAATGTGGCGCGCGCGCGTTGTTGCATTGTTCCAGCGAAACGACTTCCCTGATATATTTCACCCTCCCATGTGGGGCTGCAGGTGCAGGGTGCCCCAGCTGATGGTGTAGCTTGTGTGGGGCTTGCGCCGCGTCCTCGATCTGCCGCTGGCTCGCCTCAGGGTCGCTGTCCGCCTCCTCCGCGAAGACCACGTCGGGTTCCTCGCGTGCCCCTGCGAGGCCACCCAGCGCCGAGGCCCAATTGACACCCGTCCGCCTGGCCATGTACTCCCCCCAGCCTTTGAGGTCGGAATGGGCCATGGGATCCGCGAGCGAGGTTGATGTCGTCAGCAGGTGACGGTCTCCCACGTGGCGGTGGCAGCGAGACGCTTTCCCGTTGTCGCTGGCCGGGTATTTCTTGGGCCAGTCAGGCACCCAGTGGAAATGGTGCAGGGACTTCGAATCCTGGGCTAATCCGCGATCAGCTTGCTTGCCACGGGGACAGAGGTTTGCTGTGGCAGGCGCAGTGGCGTGACATGTCCTGAACGCTGGTTGTCAGTTTCGTTGGTCAGATCGAGCCCATTCGCCAGGTTCCCTTTGTCGACTGCCCCCCCCCCCGCTGCTGAGCGCCCCCCCGCGATGCCGTCGTTGTCCTGCATGTTCGCAGGTACCCTCCCTGTGTGCAGGATTGTGGAGCTGGATCTGAGAGTTTGGTTGAGGTTCTGGATATCCTTGTTCACCTGGCGCATCTGGGTCTGATCTCGAAGCAGCTGCAGCGGCCCAGGCGCATCCCGAATCCCGTTGCGGGTCCGCCCAGGTTCTTCGGCGTGCGGTTGGCGCGCGTCTTTGAGTTTACTTTGGGCTTCCTCTCTGCGATCTGGGATTTTCTTCACCATGAGCTGCCAGGGTGTGGGCTATGCCACCGATCGACCGCCTTTTTTCTCATTAACTGGGCGCTCGACTGTCTTGATCGACACATTTGCCTTGGCATTGGTTGTTTGGGTAGAGCTTACTCCCTTGGCCTTGATGGCGGGGTCCGTTGTAGCGTTGCTTTCGCTGCAGGCGGCCGCGCGGTCTGCTCGTTGGCCGAAGGCAACCCGTTTTCTGGCTGCTGTTTCGGTGGATGCGGTCGGGAGCTCGCGCACCTTGGAGAGCAGTTGGAGAGGGTTTTTTTTCGTGGTCCCTGGGCGGCTCGCTGCTTGCCGAGCAGGACATCCTCAACATCCCGAAGAAGGTATCATCCACACTCTGGGCTCAATACAAAACGCGCGCGGTCCACTGGCGCTTCGCCGAGGTCCCGGGCGATATCGAGGCATGTATACTCAATGGGGAGATTGTGCGACCTTGCCTTGTATTATGGGGCTTCATGGACCAAGGTGCATTCTCCGTGATTGCATTTCCAGGAACGGCGCCGCGCGCTGCCGGGCGCGCGTCGGCAAGTCGGGCGGCGCGTCGCCATCGTTGGATCTTGGCCGAGGCTTTCTTCGAAGGCCATGCAGGCAGGGAACTGGCCGAAGCCGCGGGCGAACGGGAGCGCATTGCGCGTTTCGTTCTCGTCCTTCCATCGCCGCCGCGCTTCGCGCCCTGCCCGGCTTCGAGGGCCGCGACGAGTCGCCGCGCCGCCCGGAACGCCTCCAGCCCGGCGCAGGGGACAGGGGCCCCCCTCGAGCCTTCCCCCAAGAAGCGCAGTGGGACAAAGGGGCCGCGCAGAATGTCGGCCTCGAAGCTACGCCCTGCGATCGGGAGTTCGAGGCCGCCGAGGGCCGAGGGCCTGCTCGCAGCCGAGCACGCGGGCGACGTCAACGTGCGCGGCGAGGGGTCCCGCCCACAAAGACGTTCGCGTCAAACGAGTTAACGACGCCTTTGGCAAGCACGAGTTGAGCAAGCATGCCCGCGCGCATTGCGCAGTGGGAAACGCCAAGACGGAGAAAGAGGATACCGTCGTGAATCAGGGCAAGTACGTCAGACAATTTCGCTGGATTGCACACCCTGGCCTTGTCGGAGCGTTCCCGGAAACAAAGGCGCGCGACGTTCTTAACTTGCCATTCTGCGCGGGGGAGACCTCCGCATTCTTCGCATGCCCAAGTCTGCGTCGCGTTACGTTATTCCTGTGCAGCCATCCCAGGGGCCGACGCAGACGCACGGGCGAGGCGCGCGAACGCCCGCGCCCGCAAATTGTCGCAGGGACCCGGGGGATCTCATCTACCAAGCCATGCCCCCTGATGGCGCCGTAGACCTGCGCGGCGATTTCAGGGCATCGGACGCTTACCGGTGAATAGAGCGACGAGACCGAAGGTCACGGCCTTCGCGGATGCACCCCGCTGCGTTGCGGTAGCACAGCTAACATAGAGGATGTCGTTAATTGCCGCAGCCTCTGCGCATGTCGCCATCTTCAATGCAGGTCCAGCTTCGCCGCTGCACTTGCCGCTGTTCGCAGTCTGGCGCTTGTGACGCCGTTTTGGTCACTCTGCTTGATTCCACCAGGTTGCCCCCGAGCCCCTTCCGAGCTCGAGCGCCTCTGTGAGTGCAGCGGCGCTGTGTTCAAGCGCCCCTCGCGAATGGCGCCAGGCCAGTATGAAAATCTGTGCCATGTAAAGATTGCGCGCCACGCGCGGAGGATGCAACGCCGGGGCGTGCAAGCTGGATCAGAGAATTCTCAGATTTCGGCGCCAGCAACAACGCGCAGTGGCGCGACGCCCTTCATGCGGCGGCGGATGGCCACGCCAAGGGTGCCATCGACAGCGACCTGCTTCTGCAAGTCATGGTCGGCTACAAGAGCTACGCGCGCGGAGTCAGACCGCGCGCGCCGCGTCGGGGCCGCCGGCCCCCCATCTCTGGCGGCCGATTGCTTCTGGCGCTCGCTCGCCTTGATGGCCCTAGAAGTCTGGCGGGTCACTCAGCTGCAGCCGTTTAGTGCATGGCGAGGGGAGGGGGGCGGGGGGGGGCCTGTTGCTGCGCTCGCGCGGAGCTTTCGCAGGCCCGCGACTGTTCAAAGACGGGCGCGTATCCGCGCTTCTCTTGCGCCTTGTTGTCGCGGGATCTCGACCGCGCGCATTGCGCCTTGTTGTCGCGGAGTCGTGACCTCGCCCACAGTTCTCTGCGCCAGTTTGGGGTCGGCCCTCATCTGTTTGTGCTTGTGATTTCAGGGCCGCCCCCCTGGTCTGACCTTCCCATGCTGCATTGTGCAGCTTGCCTCTGCCCAACGCAACTTGGTGCTGGGCAGCCTGTGTCATGGAAACGTAACCAGGCATCGCGCGCTTCCGTTTTTCTGCGTTGTTTCGGTGGTCGAAGCTTTCGGCTACCGATCTTTTTTGCTTAAGTTTCAGCGGTGCCTCGGACCAATGTGCCGTGTGGCGATGGCCGAGCACTTTCCCCCCCTCGACTTTGGGGATACCCACCGAAATAATTTATTTCATGTGTATATACAGATGTATGTATGTATATATATATATATATGTACTGTTCGGCCGCCGCCGCTCTGGTTCAAAGCTGCGCCGCCCTATTTGCTGGATTGGCTAGCGCCGGGCACCGCTCGCAATCGGCGGCGCCGGGTAAGAAAAACAAACCTTCGCCGCCGCTTATCGCATCGCCATCGTATTCTCTCATATCTCTTTTTCTCCCGTTACACTTGTTCTCAGCATGGAATGGCGATTGCCGTTCAAACTACCAGGGGGGGCACGGTGGTGGATTGAAGACGCCCGCGGCGAGTCACCATCTCCCCTTGCCTTCGGAAGCGCCTGCGTCGTGAACTGTCGAGCGAAAGTGCGGGCGCACCAGTGGATTTCGCGTTGCCCCATCGCGTTGCCCCATCCGTTGGGGAAGCCGCTGGGGCAACAATGAGTAAAGGCTCTCTGGGGCAGTCTTGGGGTTCCGTCTTTGCCTTTTGGGTTTTTTTCTGGGGCCACCTGCAACTCTCTCGGCCGTCATGGGGTTCTCTTGGGCCATCTTCGGGCGCCCCTGGGCAGTTTGGCGCCTTCAGAAGACGCGTTGGGTTTCGGGGGCTTTTCTGGGCAATGACCGCCCTGGTGCTCGCTTGAGCCGTCTTTGGGGTGTGGACGGTTTCAATCGTCAGAATGCGAGACGTCGGGGACTGATAACTCAATGGTTTACCCGTTGACGCTCTCCTTAGGGGAAAAACCATGAGCGCTTTCGACGCGCGTCGGATGATAACAATACAAATGCGAGAACGTGGCAGACGGAATCAATCACCGAACGTTTGTGAAAGGGTGCCACGATGTGCAGGGCCACGCCCAACCGAAGGTAGGTAATTATGAACAGATCTCGGGTATGGCGGGACTGCAATACCTGTTTTTCATCCAGATCGGAAAGTCGCACAGTCGCGGTTGCCCGGGGTGCACACGTTTTCGCACGTTCGTGGGCCACGTTGCTACGTGGTTTACGCGTCGACGGAGGCCTCGTGATAAAGTGCGCGAGGCTCCCAGCAGACAGCATCGTATCTGGGGTGTCCCATGGATCGAGTGGTTGGATGCTCTAGAGCCGAAATATGGATAAGCACGATCAGTTGTGCGGAGCGGCTGCTCTCGGCACATTCGGCAGCGAACCGCCGTAGGTCGACCAACAATGACGCCATTGTAAAACGAACGCGGCTGCTCCATTCATGTGCGCTCCCCGAACTGTTCTGGGAATTGTTCCGGTGGTCTTGTCAGGAATTTCCCTGGGCTGGGAGGAGGAAAGGGACAGTTAAAAGGACGACGAGGTGGAGGCTAGGCGTTCCCCGAAACTGTGTGTGTGTGTGTGCGAAGGCTTGGAGGCACACTTCGGATTGTTCACGGGGAGTTTGGTGGGGAGTTGAGTGGGGTAGGGGGAGCAAAGGTATAGAGAGAGATATAGGGAAAACAAAAGAGAAAAAGAGAGAGAGAGAGAGAAAGAGAGAGAGAGAAACAACAAACAAAGAGTGGGACATATGGAAAAAAGAGACGAAGAGAGAGAGAGAGAGAGAGAGCGCATGAGAGGCGGAGGACATCGCGTCATACGAGGATGGTGGCGGCCTCCAGACGCCGATGTTTGTCGAGGAGCCTCGAGCGTCATCCCCTCGAGATGCCAGCAGCATGGGCTCGCCTGTCGCGGGTAACGAACGTGTCAACATGCCCATGCTCGTGCCCTGGCGCTCCGGACGTTGCGGCGCGATCCCATGGATACGCCATCCCGTGGACACGATCCGCGCGGGGCAGCCGCGCAGAGGCGCCCCGCATCCACGGGGCCGCGGCCGAGGAGTCCACGCCGCGAGGCCGTGGCTCTGGGCGCGGCTCCCGCCCGCGAGGCCGTGCCCGCGCTTCCCCGCGGGCCCGCGGCCCGAGCAGCCGCCCCCCCCCCCCCCCCGGTGCGCGCCCCAGGCGATCGCATACCCAAGCCGGTGAGGAGCCGCCGTGCCGCCCGCGCCGCCGCCGCGGTGCGGCCCGGAGCGTGTCACTCCGGAGAGGTGCATCGGCCAGGGGGCCACGTGCGAACCCTACCTCGGTATCGTTCTGCCGATCCCCATCCCCACCCCCATCCCCTTCGAGACCCCCCACCAAATTACCCCCCCAGTTGGGGATACACCCCTCGAAACCCGAAGGCAACGGCCTACATCCCCATCTAGGGGGGTTAAATCGGCCAGTGGGGCCCAGGCCACGCCGCTGGGGATGGGGATCGGTCAAACTATAATCGCTACAACTACCCGCCACGATTTCTGAGGGGGGGGTGGGGTTCTCATGTGGCCCCCTGTCGGCGCGCAGGGGGGGGGGCAGGGCTTCCAAGGAGGCAGGGGGTTGCTTGGAAGCCCTGCCTTCCAGGAAGCCTTCCGAGAACCCCCCCCCTGCATTTTGACGACGAGCCCCCCTCCCGGCCAACACCGTCCATTGCGCTCCGCCAGCGCACACACAGACATTCACACATCCACACTCACACCCACTCGCACTTGCGCACGCACCCGCACAAGCTCACGCTCACGCACACGCACAAGCACACGCAAACACACGCACACAAACACACACGAACACACGCACACACAAAATCACACTTCTTGGCGATCGCGGCCTTGCGCGCAGCGGCGAGGCGTAGCAAGTCGAGCAGAGCAACACGGGACAAGCGCGTGCGGGCGGGACTTGAGACGCCTTAACCCATTGGAGCACGCGCGCACACAGGCACACGCACACACACAAACACGTTTGGAAGTGAAACGGAAATGATCATAGATCGAGTGTCTCCCATGCAACCATCCAGTAGCGGAAACAATTACCGAACACTCTCCCTCCCCCCCCAAACTCACATGTTGTCACGCGCGAAGGAAATTGCGGTCGAAGTGCAATTCATCAGACCAACTGCCAATTTTGAACATTGGGGGGAGGGGGAGGCGTTGACAGGTGAATGTGGCATGAGTGTTCGCTATTTTTGCTCGAGGCCTGTCTCGGAACCATGTTGTGTGTGTGCCGACTCGTGTCGGCTTGAGCGCTAGCCCAAACTTGAGACAGATGTCTTGACAGCAAATTGATTTGGAATGTGAGTACATGTGCTGTGCTAGCAAAGCCTGCACATACATAGGCAGGCAGGGCGTGTGATGGCGAGTCCAACCTCCCAAAGGCCTCTGAACGCCTGCACAGCAAAATTCTCAGAGCGGCTCCCCAAGACGACCGCGCGATATTTCGTAAGAGCATTCCGTGCCTATCTGTTCATCATGACACTAACATGCGCACACATAAACATACACACGGCTGGCCCACGCAGGGGTGGTAAACACAGCACAACAGACAAGGCGAGAGTCCTCCGCCCCAGCGTTCACTGCAAGCGTCACCTGCTCCTCTCGGTCCAAGTGCCAAGTGCCGAAGCCCTCGCGCCCAGGGGTACTTCTAGGGGGAAGTGGCAAGCTAACGAGGCCCTCGAGCCACAGTTGCAATACCTGAAAGGAGTGCGGCCTGTCCGACATTCAACACGAGATCCGGGACGCCAAAAGAGGATGGCCGGTCTGCAATAGCCGCATTGTTGTGTTCGCGATATGTGCCATGGATGTGGCGGGCGCCGTCATTCCCGAGGAGGCGCCCCCAAAAAGTTGGAAGCCTACTCTCCTCGTCACAAGGGGAACAAAGATCGTTTATTCCTTCGACATCCTCTTGGCACCTTCTCTTGCAAACGGCCTGAGGTCACTCACGAAAAAAACAACCTTCAGAGGTCACACAAATGATCACGCAAGTGAGAATGACCAACGCAATTGTCCAACCGCTCTGGCCAGAAACGAGGGGAGGAAGCAACGGCATAACAAACACGACCGTTGATTGGGTGGAGGTGGGCTTAGCAGCTCCAGAGGGTACGTCAGGTGGGTCCGCGGCGGACTTGGGCTCACTGAACCAGGATGTTCTGAAGGGCACTGTTGTGCCACTCCTCATCTTCCGTGGGCCCCGCAAAATCTCGCCAACCTTGAGCTAATGGAAGACCGCGTTGACCGCCGCTGTTGTGCTGCCGAGGACCTTGAGCTTCGTCTTCCACTGGCCGCAATCGTGGTCGCAAGAGTCGTCACATGAGCCCCCGTCGAGCCCAGTCCCAGATAGCCCAGCATGTCCGCGCGGGTCGCCGAGTCCACATGCCGGCCCATGCGCTGCGGGGGGAAGTCCGCCACCGCCCCCGACGGGCGCGCCCCCCGCCCCGCCTGCGCCAGGGGGAGCAGGCCCCGCCGTCATAACGTCAAGTCGGGCCTGTTCCTTTGCAGGGGAAATATTCAACAACAGTCAAATAATAGTATGGGGACGAATTGTTTTAGTATGTTTGACAATGTTGGGTGTTTCTTTTCGAGTATGTTTTATGTTTCGTCCGACATCCCCCTGTAGGGGGGGGCAGGCCCGACCTAATCATAGCGCTGGAGTCCGCGGCTGGCGCGGTCACCATCTGCTCCAGCAGGGCACGCGACGACTGCACAGAGTCACCCGTCTCCTCGATGACGGTCCGCAGCGTAGCGACCTGCGTGCCTTGGATGTTCACATGCCGATGCCAGGCATGCTTTCAGCTTCTTGTAGGTCTCGGGGCTGCTCCAGCTGCCCCTCGAAGTTCGAAAGTGACGCTGAGTTTGCGCATGCCAGATCTTTGAGGTGACTACTTGTCTGCTGCGCGCTGGTATCCTGCTTCCCGCGCTGATTATGATCTCCCCCCAGGTCTTGCGCACGCGCCGTCGCCAACTCCATTGCTGGTTGGGTGTTGCTTCCCGCTGGTGCTCCTGCTGCCGTTCATCCCGCCGCCATCATCGTGGCACCGTCATATTGGACAGCAGGCTGACCCCCAAATTCTGAGCTCCGTTCCGTTGGGTCAGTGGTGTGCCAAGCCTGGACGTCTCACCGAGCGCGCCGATGTTCTCCAGGAAAGGGTCAATTTCCTGAGCCATAGATGCGAAGCCTTCCTGATGCTGTGGGCCCCCGCCGTTGTCAGAGAAACGTGGAGCCCGAGGTCGTGGACCGCCTCTGTTGCCGCGCGGTCCGCACGATCTCTTCCCACGCCAGTTCATGGTTGCTCAGGAGTGGGCCCCACATGAGAATTTGCTGCGGTCGATATCTTCACCTTCAATATACTTTGACCAAGCATTGCAGCGATATTTCTCTGGGATGCGGAAGGGGGTGGGAGGTCGTACGGTAGACCAGTCTTACGCAGACGCGCGCGATCTCGTGCAGCTTGCCAGCGGGAATGATGTTACGCCATCTGGTGTTCATAATTACTCGATGGTAGGTTATACAACATGCAATAGCATGCCCGTGCACGCCAGAGCCACCAAGTCAAAATCGTACAAACCATGATTGGCCCATGTCCGCACTCCCGCTGTTAGGGTCCCTGGAGAGGTAATCGTTGAATGTGTAACTAACACCTCGGCCGTGTTCATAATTTACGTGCAATTGCGCCTCGAGGAATGCCAGGGTAATTGTATGGGTTTCTACGCCTTGTTCGCCCTCACAGTTGAACCAAACAATTGTTACATTCACTCTTTCATTCGCTCTGCATGCAGTCGGAGACACTTGTGGCGCCTCGTCCGTGCAGCCACGGGAAGGTCCTCAACAATTCGATTCGCGCCATTCCTTGTCATTCCAGTGGCCTGCTTGTCACAAAGCCACGCACGATCAGACAAAAAAACAGCATGCAGCATTGCAACATGTCATCGGTCATCCGATGGGTATGTGTTGGCACTGGTGTCGTACAGCATCCATTAGCTTGAAGCATCTCAGCCCAAGAAAGCCAGTGATAGCACATCTTAGGCCACGGACCATAATGGTAGTGCGATCCCATCTTGTAGCATTGGTATTACCCCCAAGGAATCCATAGCTACGGCTACTGTCTACGATCGTGAAGGCTTCCTTTGACGAACACGTAGGCAACCGCAGCCATAACCGATCCAGGGAACTCTGGATCATGTCGACGAGGATCTCCTCGTACGCTTGTCCCGCATCAGCCACGAGGGCCCAGGGGTATCCATTGGGGCTCTGAGCCAAATGCATGTATGGTAAGCGCCTAAAGGTTTCTAAAGACGAGCATGCTGCGAGACAAGATTCAAGATGCCCTCCTCAACAATGCCACGCTCTCATGCGGGATTGACCATCCCAACGGAAAAGATCGTAGCACGGTTTGAGTGGTTGCATAAGCGGCGAGATGGGAATTTGGCAAACGCGCACCTATTCTAGAAACATGAGTGCAGTGTCTTGCCGCGCTTTTTGCTTGTCTGCCACGAGAGGGGTACCGTTGTCGCACCAACGCATTGCCTTGACCGTTGGATAAGCACAGGGAACATGATAATGGTTGACCTGACCTTCCCGTCGTGTTCTAAGGTTCTTCGGGATCGCGCTGCCGTGCACCATTCGATACACATCGGAAAGTGCAGACATAGGCGCATAGGATATCGTTCAGCGGTTCGGAGCGTGAGCAGGGATGCTAAGTCATTTAGCCATTATCTTCACGGGGTCCACCATCCACAACATGTGCGGGTCCTTATCCCCAACCTGGAACTCGTATCGTTCGATTCGCTCAGGGTTGCGAAGCAACGTTTGGGTTAGTTCCTGGAGCCCACGTAATCGCCCCTGTGCAATCGAACTCAACACAACAATCATGGAACGAGGAGGGGCAGGGAGGGGAGTGCCATTCGCAGTAGCTTGTTGTGAACTCCGCGCGCCCTATAACAGGGCCCACGCGCGGCACGTTGTCGCAATGGTACGCCTCCCCTGCTTCGCGGAATTGACCATCGGAACAGGGGTCTCGACATTGATGAACACGTTGTGCACGTCTACGTTTTGCGCCGCGCGCACCAGCTCAAGAGTATTAATCTCGTCCAGTTGGGTACTATGCCAGCGTAGCCGCACTCCGGCTAGAGTGCTAAACATGCGTCGACAATCGGGTGGCCTTTCCACTAGGATCCGAGCCTGACCACTCGAACGTCCAGCCCGGCCAGGTCGGGAAACGCGCACTCGTCGAGCGACTTTCCGTAACCAAGACCTAACAAGTCGTTGAGTGATGATCGTAATAGGTTGTTGGGATTCTCATCTGTTCCGGCTACATTCGAATCTATGTTTGCATATTTCTTTTATCCATCCAATGAGGGCA
>CAUYUJ010017255.1:0-42500 GCA_963575745.1 Prorocentrum cordatum | reverse complement strand
GATGGATGTGGGCGCGCAGCAGCTGGTCACCATCGACGAGCAGGAGAGCCTCAACACGGACTACCAGATGCCTGGCGTGGCGGATGCGGCCGCAGAGAGGCTGGACACCGCCGGCGCTGAGACGATCGTCGAGATCGCGGGCAGTAGTCACAATGACATCTACGTGGGCATGAGGGGGCTGCAGGACCAGCGACTGAACCCGCTGGGCAGTGCAGCGGCTCCCGACGACGAGAAGCTTGTCGTAACGGCGGAGGGCTGGAAGCAGCAGGACTCCGTCAACGTGCAGATGAGCTCCAACATGGACATGGGCGTGAGTGGGCGGAAGGACCAGCGGCCGAAGCCGCTGGATGGATCTGCGACTCAGGATGACGATACGTTCAAGGCGATGCTGCAGCAGAACGCCGAGGCCTTCTCCAAGGTGGAGCTGGTATGGGCGCAGCGTGCAGCAGCGGCGAGGCTCAAGACCGACACCATCGACAAGGTCCTACATGCGCCTGGTGGTGGTGGCGGCCCTGGCCATGGTCTTCGTGATCCACGCCCGAGGGCCTCATGCCTCGAAGTGGCGGTCGGCACGGGGGCCTACAAGGACATCAAAGAGCTGGAGGACGTAAAGCTCAGGTTGGAGAGCAGCGGCCTCAAGCTGTGTGACGAGAGCCTGAAGGCGCTCGCGAAATACTTCAAGGACGGCGGCTGCTGGAACACCTTCCTCGAGTGGGCCGCGGCGATGCGCGAGGGCGCTGGCTAGGCCTGCAGGTTTTGGGCCTGTCGCCCGAGGGCGACGGGATCGGGGTCGGCGAAGGGGTTGTCTTTCAGGCGGGCCTCTCCCTGACCCCGCAAGGTGTTGCCTACCTCCTGGACGTGGTCATCTGAGGAGGCAGGCCCGCGCCGTCCCGTACGGCAAACTGCCTTAGGGCGCTGGCTTACCTTACCCATTTGCTACGCACACCTTTTCTCGCTCCTGAAGTGAAGCCCCAGGACATGGCGGCGGCCGCCGGCGGCGCCGCGGACGCCGGCGGCGCCGCGGACGCAGGAGCTGGTGAACGTGTAGCTGGTAGTAAATCTGTGGCAACGCTGGAGCGGGCTCGCGCCTCTGCCCCCGCGGCCAGCGTCGAGAGTGCCGGGGTCGCCCCGCGCGCTCTCGACGCTGGCGCCGCCGAGGCCAACGCTGCGGTGAGCGCTGCGGCCGACGTGCCCATGCGCGACGCCGAGGGCCAGCCCGTGCGGCGCCGCCGCCGCATGACGGGCGGCAGGACCACCCGCTGGTGCGTCAGCCTTCAGCCCGCTCGCGGCAAGAAGGCCCATTGCGCGCGCTGCGCGGTGGGATTCGATGTGGGTGAGTGGCGAGTCGCGGCGACTGCCACTCGCGCCCTGGGCTCGACGTCCCGCGCGGGCAACAAGTGGCTCCACCTCACCTGCGCGGACGGCCCGCTGCCCCCTGCCTCGGGCATCGATGGGGCACACCCAGCTCGCAGTGGGCGAGCGCGAGAACCTTTCCGAGGCCGCCCCGGACGCGCGCGCAGGCCCGATCTTGCCGCTCCAGGAGCCCGCGGCGGCGCAGGCCCCCGAGACACCCACTCAGGCGGGCGCCGCAGAAGGGGGGGGGGCAGGGGCGCCCTGAGGCCCCCCGCCCCCCCCCCCCTCCGCGGTTGCCCCGCGCGCGCGCGGCCCGCGACAGCCCGACGATCCGCTGCGGGTCGCCGAAGTCGACCCGCCGCCCCCTGCCGCTGCCCTGCAGCTCCCCCTCCGGAGGTGCCCTCAGGCAGACCCGCCGAGGAGGGTGATGGCGATGGCCGGCATGATGGCTACCTTGACGAGCACTTGGGCGCGGATGACGCCAACCGCGAGATCGGGTCTGCCAACTTGGAGCGGTTTGACACCGTGTGCTGGGAGCGCATCCTGCCCCAGGGGGCCCCCGCGGCGGCCATGGTCCCTGACGGCGTGGCCGCTGCGGTCAGTCACTTCAAGGCGCGGGCGCGCCTCGCCCTGGAGCAGGCCCGCGCAGGCTGGGGCGGCGTGCCGCTGGCAACGACCGAGCGCCCATGCAAGGTGTTCGCGGCGCTGGATGGCCTCCTTTAGGGGGGGCTCGGCTCCCGCGCCGACCGTGCGCTGTGAGCGACTCCAGGAGCGCCTGGGCTGGATCCTCGCAGGCCAGCGGGGTGCTGCCTGGCTCTCCATGGGGGGCCAGACAGGCCAGTTCCCTGCGGGCCGCGGTCGGGGGGACAGGCTTGGAGCCCGTGCCCGCCGAGTCACCGAGCTCGCGCGCGGGGGGGGGTGTCCCGCGGCGGCGGTTTGGCCGCAAGGCGACATGGCCTGCGCGGCCGCGGTGGCGCGCAAGTTTTGCACTGCGCAGATGCCTGACCCGCCCCGGCCTGCCGTCTGGGGCCCCCCGCCAGGCGCCGGGGTCGCCCCGCGCGCGCCTGGTGGTGGTGGCCCCCCAGGGCAGGCGCGGCCGTGGCCCTTGCGGAAGGAGGCGAGGCCCGCCTCGCGCCTGGGGGGCGGCCAGGGGCCGCCGAACTCCGCCGCCGCGCTGCCACGCCCGTGAAGGGCAAATTCGGCCGATGCCCCAGGCGCGGCGGTGCGGGGCCAGGCGGCGGACGCCGCGAGCACTGGGCCCACCTCACATGCTCGGCTCGCCACTGGCGACCTCCCCCAAGGGGCCCTCGCGGCCCTCGTCGCCGCCCGCCTGGCGGGCATCCCGAAGGCCACCCCTGGAGACGTAGGCGCCTTAGGCCGCGGGAACGTCGCCAGACGGACAGCGGGGCGCAGCGCGGCCAATATCTTCCACGCTGATATGCGCGCAGCGGTTGGGGGCCAGCAGTTTGGCCTCGCCAAGGACGGGTGCGGCGCGCCCCGCCGCCGCCCGTGCACGATGGCCAACGCCCAGCCTGGTCGCTGGGTCGTAGCGGTGGACTTGGGTGATGCCTTCGGAAACATCCCCAGGGAATTGGTCAGGGAGTCGATCCGCACCAAAAGTCCCTGGCCTACGCCCCCTGGCTGAGACACGGCTGCAAGGCTGCGCCAACCACGTCGCTGGGGGGGGGCGCGCCCAGTCCAGCTGGTCGCCCAGATACGCGGGCTTGATCAGGGGTGCCCCAAGGGCCCCGGCTTCCACGCGGCCAGCACCCCGGACGACCTGAGCCTATAGCCTAGGCCGGGCCTCGGTCTGGGCCGTCGATCCGCAGGGCGACTGCCTGGCGCACCTGGGCGACGCGTACTTCGCCGGCTCGGCGGACGCGGCATTCCGCGGCCTGGAGGCCTGGAAGGCTCGCATTGAGTCCCACGGCGTGAAGCTGAAAATGCCCAAGTCTCAGATCCGGCCCCCGGGCCCCCGCGCCGTGCTGCCGCCCCAGTGCGCCCGCTACGCCTAGTACCGCGTGGGCAAGCTCAAGGTGGCAGGCTCTACGTTGGCCTGCGCTGACCACGACGTGGACGCGGACTGGCGGGGCGCCCCCCTCGCGGGCGCGGACTTCGCGACGCCAGGGGGCTTCGCCGAGGACGCAGCGGCCGTCCTTGCCGGGGCCGCCCCGGGCGCCGACGCGCCGCTGCCGTGCGGCGAGGCGTTCCTGGCCAAGCAGGACCGCTACTTTCGCGAGCTGCTCATGCTCCACCAGCATGGCCTGTCTGCCTTCGACACTTTTCAATGGGGGCGGATCTGGTCGCGCGGGGCGTGCGCCCACGTGCAGCGCGCGCCCCCGCTCGCAGAGGCTTGGGCCAACTGGGTGGGCGACGGCGTAGTCGCCTTCTTCTGCGGGCTGCTCGGCGTCACTGAGGTCCCACGGGCCCAAGTCTTCATGAAGGTCATGAAGGTCAGCGAAGGCGGGTTCGGCCTCGGGTGCGCGGCCGCGCGCGGGCCGGCGGCCCCCCTCGCCTCCTGGGAGGCAGGCGTCCGCGCAGCTGCTGCAGAGCTGCGGGGGGCGACGGCGGTGGGCCTCCGGCGCCGCTGGCCAGACCTGGGCCGAGCTTTCTCGGCGGCTGACGCCGCGCAGGCTCGCCTGGCCGGGGCGCGCGCGCCCCGGGCGGACCGGTGGCAGTGTCTCCTGGACTTGGCGCTGATTCAACCGAGTGCGCTTCCAGTGCGCTTCGTCATTGCGCGTGCTGAATAGAAGTTCGAGGTTTGCTTCCCCTTCCCGTGCCACCCTCGGGCTGGCTTCTCCTTCCTGCCTCGTTTTCTACTTGATTCGTTATTCTACCTCGTAGTCGTGGGGCGCTTCCTTCTGCTTCGCGATCGCGGGGCGCTTTGCTCTTCTGCTTCGCAGTCGTGCTGCGTCCGGTTTTCAGCGCCCGCCGCCGCGCGGATGCTACCCTCAAATTGATTCCTGGTTGCTGCTGTTAGGGTGTGCCGGCCCATTCGATATCGCATGCTTCTGAGAAGCTTGCGGGGAATTTCTGCCTGGCGCCCCCTCTTCGCAAGGGGTTCAACGGATTCCTGTCCACTGTTCATGACGACCTGTTTGCGCAGTGTTTCCGAGGACATGTTTCCCCAACGCGAGTCCGACTCCAGGGCCATTGCAGATTTTCGAGGCCGCGCCTGTGAACCCCGTTCTGGGTGCCACGTGTTCCCCCCTCCCTCCCTTTCTCTGCCCTGCTTACCCTGTCTCGGCAAGACGAAGTTCAATCCAATTTTTGTTACAATTCCGTGCGATACCGACAGTTGTCGCTCGAGGGTGTCATTTTCGCATCAAGTCCCTCGTCGTCCTCTTCCTCCTCCTCCTCCTCCTCCCCCCCCCCTCCATTCCTCTCCTCCTTCCCCCGCGTAGGGTTGACATGCATAACGCAAGGGCCGTTGACCGAATGCTTGCCCCGAGGGCTGCTCACTAAATGTTTGCCCCTGCGCGTGTACCATATGCTTTCATCGCGTGGTAGGGTGAGCGAGCTGGGGGTTCCATCGCGCTGTCCGCCCCCATCTTCCCCCACCAAAAAACAGCCATGCGCGAGTGCCCCTACGCGCATGTTGCCGGGAAGTTGCGCTGACTGCTGCCCCGTTGTCGTCGTCGTCGTCGTCGTCGTCGTCGTCGTCGTCGTCGTCGTCGTCGTCGTCGTCGTCCCCCGTCGGCCAAAACCCGATTGAAATGGGACCCTGGAACCCTCCCGGGGCCCGAGCGCACCAGTTTTCCGCGCCGCGTCCGGCCGTGGCGACGAGGAGAGCCACCAGGGGCCAGAGGATCTCGGTCTTCGAGGCTTGAGGCTCGAACCTGGACGTGAACGCCGACCCGACCCAGTCGGTTATCGGGCCATAATTCGGTCTCGGGGACTCTGGTGGCCGTTCGGCATGACTCCGGCACCCCCGGGGCGCAGTTTGTCGTTCCGGATTGATTTCTGACGGTCCTGGGCCCCGAAAGTGGCCTCCACAGGCTACGACGCCGGAAACCCGCCTCGGACTTCGAACCTCAGGGGTCGACGAAAATAGCTGGCGTCATCGGAGACGCGGCCATCTCGTCCACCACAGCGGCGGCAGCCCAACTCCACGGGTTTCAGGCGGCGGGCGTGAGCGCGGCCCTCCCGAGCTCAGCCCACGCGCCGCTTCCGCGCAGGCGTCTTCGTAGGATTTGAGGCGTCGTCGGCGCTGGGAACGGAAGGGGAGGTTCGAACCTCGAGGATCCAGGTTTGATGAGTTTTTTGTCGTTTTACGCCTCTGGACGCCGCTGTCGGGCCCCGGGATCGTCGAAAATCGATCCAGGGTGAAAAACTGCTTCGGAGGGGGCCCTGGGAAGGGCCCAGGGGCCGATTTTAATTTGATTTCGGTCATCCTGGGGGGGGGAGGGGGAGGACGACGACGAGGACGAGGAGGACGAGGAAGACGAGGAGGGCGAGGGTTGGAAATGACGGGGCGCCCCCGTAAGTTGACCCGGTTCGTTCGAATGTGTTTCGCAGATATTATTGGGAATCTCGTTCAAATGAAACTCCATCCCTCCATCCCTCCAGGCTCCGCCGGAGGCGCCCGGAGAAGAATATTTTCAAATTGCGGCCGTGCCCCCAAATTTGAAGCATGCCCCTTTGCGTCGCCCGGGGCCCCCCAGGAATCCCAGGGGCCCAGACGGATTCTGTTGGTTTGTGGAGGATCTTTCGAACCCTCCATCCTGGAGGATTCCTTCATGGGCGCTCTCTTGGGGCCGCTTCCAATCAGCGGATGGCACCTCCAACGACGCGCATACGCGCGCGCGCGTGGCGCGTGCTCACTACTGATGAAGGGCCCCCCCCGACGGGATCTCCCAAGTGCGGCGGCAGCGGGCCCGTCGTGGACAAATGCGCAAAAACGATTTGTCGTCGCACGGGCCATTTTTAAATCGGTCAAATGAGCTGTGCGATGTGCGATATGCTCGCCGTGGACAGCTCAGTTCAAGCACGCGCGGCACGCAATATTTTTGGTGCGACGGCGACGGGGGGGGGGGGGGCACACACATGCGCAGCACAAATCACGCAGGTTGGCTAACGGTGCGACAGCGACCGGCGGGGCCGCGACAGATGGACCTTCCACTTGTTTCCGAAACTCTCCGCGCGGTGCGACGGCGACGGGGGGGGGGGCAGACAGATGCCCTGTACATAGAATGTTTGAATTCAGTTTGTGGAATTACATGTCGACTGTTCTAGTGCGGACAATGCAAAAACTCTGTCGCGCGCGCGCTTCTGACTTTTGCATTGCCCACACTAGACAAGTGGACGCGTCCGTCGGCCTCGTCAAAAAGCCACAGGCATTTTGAATTCAGTTTTTGGAAATCATTGTGGACAATACAGAACTCTGTCGCGCGCGCGCGTCTGAGTTCTGTATTGTCCACACTAGAAAAATCGTCGCGTCCGTCGGCCTCCTTAGAGAGCCACAGAAATTTTGAATTCATTTTTTTCGGAATTACATGTCGATTATGCTTATGTGGACAATGCAGAACTCTGTCGCGCGCGCGCGCGTCTGAGTTCTGTATTGTCCACAATAGAAGAGTCGACGCGTCCGTCGGCCTCCTTAAAGAGCCACAGAAATTTTGAATTCAGTTTTTGGGATCACATGCCGATTTTGCGATTGTGGACAATACAGAACTCTGTCGCGCGCGCGCGCGTCTGAGTTCTGTATTGTCCACACTAGAAAAGTCGACGCGTCCGCCGGCCTCCTTGAAGAGCCACAGAAATTTTGAATTCTGTTTTTGGCTTTACATGTCACCTAGTCTATTGTGGACAGTACAGAACTCTCGCGCGCGCGTCTGAGTTCTGCATTGTCCACACTCGAGAAAAATCTACGCGTCCGTCCGCCCCCTTAGAGAACCACAGAAATTTTGAATTCAGCGTTTGGAAATACATGTCGACTATGCTAATGTGGACGATTCAGAAGTCTGTCGCGCGCGCGCGTCTGAGTTCTGTACTGTCCAGAATAGAAGAGTCGACGCGTCCGTCGGCCTCCTGGAAGAGCCACAGAAAGTTTGAATTCAGTTTTTGGAATTACATGTCGACCATGCTAATGGGGACAATACAAGAACTCTGTCGCGCGCGCGCGCGTCGGAGTTCTGCATTGCCCACACTAGAAAAGTCGATGCGTCCGCCGGCCTCCTCAAAGAGCCACGTAAATTTTGAATTCTGTTTTTGGAGATACATGTCACCTGGTCTATTGTGAACAATACAGAACTCTGTCGCGCGCGCGCGCGTCTGAGCTCTGTATTGTCCGCAACAGAAAAGTCGACGCGTCCGTCGGCCTCCTTAAAGAGCCACATAAATTTTGAATTCTGTTTTTGGAATTACATGTCGACTGTGCTATTGTGGAGAATTCAGAACTCTGTCGCGCGCGCGCGCGCGTCTGAGTTATACACACTAGAAAAGTCGACGCGCCCGCCGGCCTCCTCAAAGAGCCACCGAATTTTTGAATTTAATTTTTGGAATTACATGCAGACTTTTATATTCTGGACAACAAAGGACTCTGTCGCGCGCGCGCGCGCGCGTCTGAGTTCTGTATTGTCCACGCTCGTAATGCGGACGCGTTCGTCGGCCTCCTTCAAGAGCCACAGAAATTTTGAACTCAGTTTTTGGAGATTCATGTCACCTATCTTATTGTGGACAATACAGAGCTCTGTCTCGCGCGCGCGTCTGAGTTCTGTATTGCCCACAATAGAAAAGTCGACGCGTCCGTCGGCCTCCTCATAGAGCCACGGGAATTTGGAATTCTTTTTTGAAAGCACATGTCAACTGTGCGAATGTGGACTATACAGAACTCTGTCGCGCGCGTCTGAGTTCTGTATTGTCCACACTAGAAAAGTCGACGCGACCGCCGGCCTCCTCAAAGAGCCACAGAATTTTTGAATTCAGTTTTTGGAATCACATGTCGGCTTTTATACTGTGGACAATACAGAACTCTGTCGCGCGAGCGTCTGAATTCTGTAGCGTCCTCACTAGAAATGCGGGCGCGTCCGTCGGCCTCCTTAAAGAGCCACAACACATTTTGAATTCAGGTTTTGGAATCACATGTCGACTTTGCTATTGTGGACAATACAGAACTCTGTCGCGCGCGCGCGCGTCTGAGTTCTGTATTGTCCACACTAGAATGGTGAACGCGTCCGTCGGCCTCCTCAAAGAGCCACCGGAATTTGGAATTCTTTTTTGAAAGCACATGTCGATTTTTCCATTGTGCACAATACAGAACTCTGTCGCGCGCGCGCGTCTGAGTCCTGTATTGTCGACACTAGAAAGAGGTGGACGCGTCCGTCGGCCTCTTCAAAGAGCCGCCGAACTTCTGAATTCAGTTTTTGAAATCGCGTCGACTTTCCTAATGTGGACTATACAGAACTCTGCCGCGCGCGCGTCTGAGTTCTGTATGGTCCACACTAGATAAGTCGACGCGTCCGTCGGCCTCCTTAAAGAGCCACAGAAATTTTGAATTCAGTTTGGGAATTACATGTCGACTATGCTAATGTGGACAATACAGAACTCTGTCGCGCGCGCGCGTCTGAGTTCTGTATTGTCCACAATAGAAGAGTCGACGCGTCCGTCGGCCTCCTTAAAGAGCCACAGAAAGTTTGAATTCAGTTCTTGCAATCACAAGTCGACTATGCGAATGTGGACAATACAGAACTCTGTCGCGCGCTTCTGAGTTCTGTATTGTCCACACTAGCTATGTGGACGCGTCCGCCGGCCTCCTCAAAGAGCCACAGAATTTTTGAATTCTGTTTTTGGAGATACATGGCACTTATTTTATCGTGGACTATACAGAACTCTGTCGCGCGCGCGCGCGTCTGAGTTCTGCATTTTCCACAATAGAAAACACGACGCTTCCGTCGGCGTCCTTAAATGGCCACGGACATTTTGAATTCCGTTTTTGGAATTACATGTCGACTGTTTCTGTTGTGGACAATACAGAACTCTGTCGCGCGCGCGCGCGCGTCTGAGTTCTGTACTGTCCACAACAGAAAACACGACGCGTCCGTCGGCCTCCTTCAAGGGCCGCAAAAAAATTGAATTCAGGTTTTGGAATCACATGTCGACTTTGCTAGTGAGGACAAGACAGAACTCTGTCGCGCGCGCGCGTCTGAGTTCTGCCTTGTCTACACTAGAACAATTGACGCGTCCGTCGGCCTCTTTAAAGAGCCACAGAAATTTTGAATTCAGTTTTTGGGATCACATGTCGATTTTGCTACTGTGGACAATACAGAACTCTGTCGCGCGCGCGCGCGTCTGAGTTCTGTATTGTCCACACTAGAATGGTGAACGCGTCCGTTTGCCTCCTTAGAAGGCCACAGAAATTTTGAATTCAGTTCTCGCAATCGCATGTCGACGATGATAATGTGGACAATACAGAACTCTGTCGCGCGCGCGCGTCTGCGTCCTGTATTGTCCACACTAGAAAGAGGTGGACGCGTCCGTCGGCCTCCTTAAAGACCCACAGAATTGTTTAATTCTGTTTTTGGAATTACATGTCGACTTTGCTTTTGTGGACAATACAGAACTCTGTCGCGCGAGCGCGCGTCTGAGTTTTACTCACAATAGAAAAGTCGACGCGCCCGTCGGCCACTCTAAAGGGCCATAGAAATTTTGGATTCAGTTCTTGGAACCACATGTCGACTATTATATTCTGGACAACACAAGACTCTGTCGCGCGCGCGCGCGTCTGAGTTCTGTATTGTCCACACTCGAAATGTGGACGCGTCCGTCGGCCTCCTTAAAGAGCCACTGAAGTTTTGAATTCAGTCTTTGGAAATGCATGTCACCTATTCTATTGTGGACAATACAGAACTCTGTCGCGCGCGCGCGTCTGAGTTCTGTATTGTCCACGCCAGAAAAGTCGACGCGTCCGTCGGCCTCCTTAAAAAGCCACAGAAATGTTTATTTCAATTTGTGGGATTCCATGCAATTTTGGCGAATGTGGACAGACAATACAGAACTCTGTCGCACGCGCACGCATCTGAGTCATATAACGTACACATTAAGAAAAGTCGACGCGTCCGTCGGCTTTTTTAAAAGAGCAACAACATTTTGAATTCAGTGTTTGGAATTACATGTCGACGATGCTAGTGTGGCCGAAGCTTTTATGCTTCGTCGGTAAATTCAAAGTGACCCTATACTTTCAAGCCCCAGGCCGGTCCCAGAATAATGAGGTTGTATTTAGTGTTGTTTCACAACACTTTGAAATGCTTGGGTAAGTTCAGGGTAACCCTGGCATTACGCCGAAAACCAGAGAAGAAGTAGCTAATCGATAGGGTTGAACAGCAGCGCCCCGTCATGGAAGAGGAGGAGGAGGAGGAGGAGGAGGAGGAGGAGGAGGAGGAAGAAGACTTCGAGGTTCGAGGCAGTTGTTTGTCGTTTTCGGCCCCCTGGGGCCGCTTCCAGACCCCGGAGCCGTCACAAAATGACCCGGGATGGAAAAGTGTGTCCCGGGGGTGCGGGAATCGTCCCGAGCGGCCGCCGGAGGCCCGAGCCATGGCCAGAAAACCGACCGGGGAGGAGAGGAGGGAGGGGACAGATGGACGGAGAGGCCGGAGTGATGGGGGATGAGGGGAGGGGAGGGCGGAAAGAGGGACAGAGTGGTGGACGGGCGTGGCCACACTGGCCGCCCTCAACCGCCAGAAGTTCGTAAGCTGTCGTCGTCGTCTTCGTCGTCGTCGTCGTCGTCGTCGTCGTCGTCTTCGTGAGCTGTCGTCGTCGTCGTGAGCTGCCCCCGTTGCGTCGTCGTCGTCGTCGTCGTGGAGCCCTCCCAGGCCGACTTGCACCGATTCCGTGACATTGTAGTTCCCTCTTGGGTCCTTCCCAGGCCGTCTTGCACCGACTCCGTGATATTTGGACGCCCTCTTGGAGCCGAGCCCTCCCAGGCCGTCTTGCACCCACTCCGTGACATTCGAACTCCCTCTTGGAGCCCTCCCAGGCCGTCTTGAAGAGGCCCGAGGGCCCCAAGAAGATGGCCCCAAGGAAGGTGTGCAATTGCACGCCGCACTTGGGGCCTCTGGAATTCACTTGGGGCATCCTTGGGGCCGTCCTGGAGCCCTCCCAGGCCGTCTTGGAGGGGGCCGAGGCCTCCAAGAGTGCCCCAAGAGGGCTCCAAGAGGGCCCCCGACAGGGCCCGAAGCGGGCCCCCAGGAAAGGCCCAAGATGGCCACGGGGGGGATACGTAGCACCCCGCAATTGCGGATAACAGTGAGGGCGCGGGCAGGCGGGCGCAGCGCCTGCGACCCACCCGCGACCCACCCGCCTCGCGACCCGCCCGCGACACATCGGCCCCTATGACATAAAAGAAATGGCCCTTCCCAGGCCCCGTCGACCCTCCTGGACCCTTCCCAGGGCCGTCGGAGGGGCCCAAGAGAGCCCCATAACGGTTCCAAGAAACTCCCAAGAGCGTTTACGCGAAGCCTCTCTCGCGTGACCGATCTCGGGGCCCTCTTGGGGGCCTCTTGGGGCCCTCTTGGAGCCCCTTGGAGCCCTCTCGGGGCCCTTTTGGACCCTTCCCGGGGCCTTCGGAAGGGCCCAAGAGAACCCCAAGACGGCTCCAAGAGGGGCCCAATATAGCCCCAAGCAGGTTCCGAGAGAGCCCCCAGAGGGCTCTTATCGCGCATGTCGTGCGCATGTCGTGGACATGGGGCCCAGAACGACGACGACATGCACACGACATGCGCTCTTGGGCCCTTCTTGGGACCCTCTTAGGGCCCTCTTAGAGCGCTCTTGGGGCCTTCTTGGCCCCTTCCCAGGGCCCTCGGAAGGGCCCAGGAGGGCCCCAAGACGGCCCCAAGAGGTCCCCAAGAGCGGTCACGCGACGCCTTTGTCGCGTGACCGATCTCGAGGCCCTCATGGGAGCCTCTTGGGGCCCTCTTCGAGCTTCTTGGAACCCGCTCGGGGCCTTTTGGGACCCTTCCCGGGGCCGTCAGAGGGGCCCAAGAGGGCCCCAGGACGGCTCCAAGAGGCCCCCAAGAGGGCCCCAAACCAATTCTATGCCATAGAGTTGGTCTGGGGCCCTCTTGGGATTCTCTTGGGGCCATCTTGGAAACGTCTTGGGGCCCTCTTGGGCTCTTCCCAGGGCCTTGGCCATGTCCAACTCGGAGTTGGACATGGGCCCTCTTAGAACCGTCTTGGGGTCCTCTTGGAAACGTATTGGAATGTGGTGTGAGGTGTGTAGCGCGTGCACCCCATGTGGTGCAATATATGTGCTGTAACCTTAGTGGTGCGTGCAACCTCTGTGGTGCAATCTATATGGTTCAAGCTATGTGGTGCGTGCATTCTCTGTGATGCAATCTATTTGGTGTAAGCTATGTGGTGCGTGCACTCTATGCGGTCCAATATATGTGGTGTAAGCTACGTGGCGCGTGCAATATGCGTGGTGTAATATATGTGGTATAGGCTACGTGGTGCGTGCAACCTCTGTGGTGCAATCTATGTGGTGTAGGCTTTGTGGTGCGGGCAATCTCTGTGGTGCAATATCTGTGCTGCAAGCTATGTGGTGCGTGCACTTCATGTGGTGCAATCTATGAGTGCAAGCTATGTGGTGCGTGCACTCTCTGTTGTGCAATATATGTGGTAAGCGCTATGTGCTGCGTGTAATCGTTGTGGTGAAAAATATGTGGTGTAAGCTATGTGGTGCATGCAATATCTGTGGTGTAAGCTATGTGCTCCGTGCACTCTATGTGGTGCAATAGATGTGGTGTACGTTAAGTAACGCGTACAATATTTGTGGTGCAAACTATGTGGTGTAAGATACGTGGTTCGTGCACCCTATGTTGTGCAATCTATGTGGTGTAGGCTTTGTGGTGCGTGCAATCTCTGTCGTGCAATCTGCGTGGTGTAAGCTACATCGTGCGTGCGCTCTATGCGGTGCAATCGATGTGGTGTAAGCTAAGTGATGCAATCTATGTGGTGCACGATACGTGGTGGAAGCTATGTGGTGTAATATCCGCGGTTCAATATATGTGGTGTAAGCTATGTGATGCAGACTATGTGGTGCAGTCTATGTGGTGCAGTCTACGTGGTGCAATATATATATATATATATATATATATATGTATATATACATGTGGCACAAGATATGTGGTAAAACCTATGTGGTGCAATCCATGTGGCGCAATATCTGTGGTGCACTCTACGCGGTGTACGCTATGTGGTGCATTCTATGTGGGGCAATCTATGTGGTGCAACCTATGTGGTGCCATCTATGTGGGCAAGCTATGTGGGCAAGTCTATGTCGTGCAATCTCTGTGGGCGGCGACGATGTGGCGACGGAGCGGCGACGGCCGGCCTGGAGCCGCCACACCGACGCACAGGCCCAGGCAACCGGCGGCGACGGGGCGGCGACGGCCGGCACGGAACCGCAAGGCCGGCACACCGGCCCAGACGACGGGCGGCGACGAGGCGGCGACGGGGCGGCGACGGCCGGCAGGGAGCCGCCAGACCGGCCCACAGGCCCAGTTCCTTAGAACAGAAGTAAGAACCCCTAAGTGCAAGCACTGCGTGAGGAAATAGGGTGAATGGCCGGGAAGTGGAGGGTGCGAAACAGGGCAAGAAAGAGACGGAGAGCGGGCTGGGTTGATGTCCGCCAGGTCATGCCAAAGCGCACTTGTTCGATTCAGCGGCCCAAGCAAGCCAACCACGTCGATTGAAAAAAAATGGCGTCGCTAGAGCAGGGGGGCGGCCCCCCCGCCGTAGCGACACTCAGGTCCGGTGCTGAGTGTCGCTCGGCCCTCCCGCGCTGCAGTGTGGACTCCCCTCTCATCTTCCCTCGCCATTGGGTGTCGCGCCAACACTGCAACAGGGAAGGGCCGAGCGACACTCAGTACCGGACCGGAGTGTCGCTACGGTGGGGGGGCAGCCCCCCCGCTCCAGCGACACGTCATCGCTCTTGCTGGCCATCCTGGAGCGCTGAATCAAGCGAATGCGCCCGCCTATCGGCGCAGCTGCGCAATGGCCCACAATCGCCCTACTGGCGCGAATGCGCCGTGTCAGCGCTAGCGAATGCAGCGACTGATTCCAGCGAGTGCGCTTACGGCGTGGCTAGCGACACACCGGCCCGGGCCGGTGTGTCGCTAGCCACGCCGCAAGCGCACTCGCTGGAGGCAGCGCGGCGTTGCCTCCAGCGAGTGCGCTTGCGGCGTGGCTAGCGACACACCGGCCCGGGCCGGTGTGTCGCTAGCCACGCCGTAAGCGCACTCGCTGGAGGCAGCGCGGCGCTGATTCCAGCGAGTGCGCTTGCGGCGTGGCTAGCGACACACCGGCCCGGGCCGGTGTGTCTAGCGCGCACTCGCTGGAGGCAGCGCGCGCTGATGCGGTGCGCTTACGGCGTGGCTAGCGACACACCGGCCCGGGCCGGTGTGTCGCTAGCCACGCCGTAAGCGCACTCGCTGGAGGCAGCGCGGCGCTGATTCCAGCGAGTGCGCTTGCGGCGTGGCTAGCGACACGCCGGCCCGGGCTGGTGTGTCGCTAGCCACGCCGTAAGCGCACTCGCTGGAGGCAGCGCGGCGCTGATTCCAGCGAGTGCGCTTGCGTCGTGGCTAGCGACACACTTGCCAACATGCGAGCCTTCGCTGCCGCGCGGCAGCCTACGGGCCACCGAAGGGGCCCTGCGGTGCCTTCAAGGGCGCGCAGGCGCGCGGAAGTGCAATCCGAGCGCCTCGGCGGTCCATCGTTGCCATGAATTCTGTATTGTCCACACTAGAAAGGTCGACGCGTCCGCCAGCCTCCTTAAAGAGCCACAGAATTTTTGAATTCAGTTTTTGGAATTACATGTCGACTTTTCTATTGTGGACAATACAGAACTCTGTCGCGTTCGCGCGCGCGCGCGCGCGTCTGAGTTTTGTATTGTCCACACTAGAAATGTGGACGCGTCCGTCGGCCTCCTTGAAGAGCCACAGAAATTTTGAAATCAGTTTTTGGAAATGCATGTCACCTACTCTATTGTGGACAGTACACAACTGTGTCGCGCGTGCGCGCGCGCGTCTGAGTTCTGCATTGTCCACAAAAGAAAGGTCGACGCGTCCGTCGGCCTCATTTAAGAGCCACAGATATGTTGAATTCAGCATTTGGAATTACATGTCGCCTATGCGGACAATACAGAACTCTGTCGCGCGCGCGTCTGAGTTATGTAATGTCCACACTAGAAAAAAGCGACGTGTCCGTCTGCCTCCTTAATGAGCAACAGAAAAATTGAATTCAGTTTTTTTGAGTTACATGTCGACTATGCTACTGTGGGCAATACAGAACTCTGTCGCGCGCGCGCCCGATTTCTGTATTGTCCACACTACAAAAATCGACGCGTCCGTCGGCCTCCTTAAAGAGCCACAGAAAGTTTGAATTCAGTTTTTTGGAATCACATGTCGACTTCTATATTGTGGACAATACAGAACTCTGTCGCGAGCGCGCGCACGTCTGAGTTCTGTATTGTTCACGCTAGAAATGTGGAGGAGTCCGTCTGCCTTCTTAAAAAGCAACAGAGATTTTCAATTCAGTTCTTGGAGGTACATGTCACCTATTCTATTGTGGACAATACAGAACTCTGTCGCGCGCGCGCGCGCGCGTCTGAGTTCTGTATTGTCGACAATAGAAAAGCCGACGCGTCCGTCGGCCCCCTTAAGGAGCCACAGAAATTTTGAGTTCAGTATTTGGAACTAAATGTAGATTTTTCTATTGTGGACAATACAGAACTATGTCGCGCGCGCGCGTCTGAGTTCTTTATTGTCCACGCTAGAAAAGTCGACGCGTCCGTCGGCCTCCTTAAAGAGCCACAGAAATTTTGAATTCAGTTTTTGGAACTACATGTCGACTTTTCTATTGTGGACAATGCAGAACTCTGTCGCGCGCGCGCGTCTGAGTCCTGTATTGTCCACGCTAGAAATGTGGACGCGTCCGTCGGCCTCCTTTAAAAGCCACAGACATTTTGAATCCAGTTTTTGAAAATTACATGCCGACTTCTCTATTGCGGACGATTCAGAACTCTTTGGCGCGCGCGTCTGGTTCTGTATTGTCCACGCTAGAAATATGGACGTGTCCGTCGGCCCCCTTAAAAGAGCCACAGAAATTTTGAAATCAGTTTTTGGAGAACATACCACCTTTTCTATTATGGACACTACAGAGCCCTGTCGCGCGCGCGCGTCTGAGTTCTGCATTGTCCACACTAGAAAGTGGACTCGTCCGTCGGCCCCCCTTAAAGAGCAACAGGAATTTTGAGTTCAGCATTTGGAACTACATGTCGACTTTTCTATTCTGGACAATACAGAACTCTGTCGCGCTCGCGCGCGCGCGCGCGCGCGTCTGAGTTCTTTATTGTCCACGCTAGAAAAGTCGACGCGTCCGTCGGCCTCCTTAAAGAGCCACAGAAATTTTGAATTCAGTTTTTGGAACTACATGTCGACTTTTCTATTGTGGACAATACAGAACTCTGTCGCGCGCGCGCGCGTCTGAGTTTTGCATTGTCCACAATAGAAAAGTCGACGCGTCCGTCGGCCCCCTTAAGGAGCCACAGAAATTTTGAATCCATTTTTGGAATCACATGTCGACTTTTATATTCTGGACAAACACAGGACTCTGTCGCGCGCGCCTCTGGGTCTTGTATTGTCCACACTAGAAATGTGTACGCGTCCGTCGGCCTCCTTAAAGAGCCACAGAAATTTTGAATTCAGTTTTTGGAACTACACATCGGCTTTTCTATTGTGGACAATACAGAACTCTGTCGCGCGCGCGTCTGAGTTCTGTATTGCCCACAATAGAAAAGTCGACGCGTCCGTCGCCCTTTTCAAAAGCCATAGACATTTTGTCTCCAGTTTTTGGAATTACATGTCGACTTCTCTATTGTGGACGATTCAGAACTCTGTTGCGCGCGCGCGCGCGCGTCGGAGCTCTGTATCTCCCACTATAGAAAAGTCGCCGCGTCCGTCGGCCTCCTTGAAGAGCCACAGAAATTTTGAATTCATTTGTTGGAGTTACATGTCGACTATGCCAAGGTGGCGATGCAGAAGTCAGCGCGTGCGCGTCTGAGTGATGTTATGTCCACACCAGAAAAGTCGACGCTTCCGTCTGCCCCCTTAAGGAGCCACAGAAATTTTGAATTCAGCTTTTGGAATTACATGTCGACTATGCTAATGTGGACAATACAGAACTCTGTCGCGCGCGCGCGTCTGAGTTCTGTATGGTCCACAATAGAAAGGTCGACGCGTCCGTCGGCCCCCTTAAAGAGCCACAGAAATTTTGAATTCAGTTTTTGGGAATACATGTCACCGATTCTAGACATTGAGAACTCTGTCGCGCGCGCGCGCGCGCGTCTGAGTTCTGCATTGTCCACAATAGAATGCGCCGGTGCGGTCGCATGCAAGTCTGCGCCCGTGCGACGGCGACCGGGCGCGGCACAGATAGATGCATGGATGGACGCCACCGGCGAAGCAAAGCCGAGGGTGCGACGGCGCCTGGGTTGGGGCAGACAGATCAACAGAGACTGCGCAGACGCATCGGTCCGACGGCGCCCGGGGGGCATACGCAGATAGATGGATGTGCCGCGCCGGCCAAGCTAAACCGACGGTGCGGCGGCGAACGCTCTTTGAAAATAAACCAGAACGGAGATCAAGACATGGGAGGACCCCCATCATTGGATACGAAGGTGGCCCCGTAGCGGGGCCGATTGGATTTCCGAGGTGACATGGTTTCTTGTAGATACTCTCTGTCATGGCCACCGCAGACTGCCCGCGCGCGCGCCGCGTAAGGCTTTCCTTATTGTCGCCAATGGAGATGTCGCTATGTTGGCCTGGAAACTAAAGTGGCCCTTAGCGCTTACCGATGGGATTTCCGAGGCAACGTTGCTGATTGTGTATGTTCTCTGCCATGGCCACCGCTGATTCCCCACGCGCGCGCGCCGCGTGGGGATTTTTTATTGTCGACAATGGAAAAGTCGCAATGTTGCCCTGGAAAGTATAGTGGCCCCTTCGCGGTGACCGATTGGATTTGGGAGGTGACATGGTTTCTTGTGCATGTTCTCTGTCATGGCCTCCACAGGCTCCCAGCGCGCGCGCGCCGCGTCAGGACTTTCCTTATGTCGACAATGGACAAGTCGCCATGTTAGCCTGGACACTAAAGTGGCCCCTTAGCAGTGACCGGTTGCATTTCCGAGGTAACCTGGCTTCTTGCGCATGTACTCTTTCATGGCCACTAACTTACAGACTCCCCTCGTGCGCGCGCACCGCGTGGGGATTTCCTCATTGTCGACAATGGAAAAGTCGCTATTTGGGCCTGGAAACTAAACTGGGCCCTGAGCGGTGACCGCCGTGATTTCCGAGGTCACATGGCTTCTTGCGCACGACCTCTGTCATGGCCGCTACAGACTCCCCGCGAGCGCGCGCGCCGCGTGAGGCTTTCCGTATTGTCGACAATGGAGAAGCCGCCATGTTGGCCTGGAAACTAAAGTGACCCCTTAGCGGTGAATGATTGCGTTTCGGAGGTAACCTGGCTTCTTCAGTACGTTCTCTGTCATGGCCACTACAGACGCCCCGCGCGCGTGCGCGCGCACCGCGTGAGGATTCCAGCGTTGTCGACAATGGACAGGTCGCCATGTTGGCCATACGACTCCCAAGTACAAGTAGCAGTCGTAGTAGTAGTAGTAGTAGTAGTAGTAGTAGTAGTAGTAGTAGTAGTAGTAGTAGTAGTAGTCGTCGTAGTAGTAGTAGTAGTACTAGTAGTCGTCGTAGTAGTCGTAGGAGTAGTCGGAGTAGTAGTAGTCGTAGTAGTAGTCGTAGTAGTAGTAGTAGTAGTAGCAGTAGTAGTAGGAGGAGGAGGAGTAGGTAGTAGGTAGGTAGGTAGGTAGGTAGGTAGGTAGGTAGGTAGGTAGGTAGGTTGGTAGGTGGTAGTAGTAGTAGTAGTAGTAGTAGTAATAGTAGTAGTAGTAGTCGTAGTCGTAGTCGTAGTCGTAGTAGTAGTAGTTGCCGTAGTAGTAGTAGTAGCAGTAGCAGTAGAAGTAGTAGTGAGAGTAGTCGTAGTAGGCGTAGAAGTAGCAGTAGTAGTAGTAGTAGTAGTCGTAGTAGTAGTCGTAGTAGTAGTAGTAGTAGTAGTAGTAGTAGTAGTAGTAGAAGTAGTAGTAGGAGTAGTAGTAGTAGTAGTAGTAGTAGTGGTAGTAGTGGTAGTAGTAGTAGTAGTAGTAGTAGTAACACAACTCCCTAGCACAACTCCCTGGCTCCCTGGTAGTACCACTTCATATCCATTGTACAGCTCCCTAGCGTATCTCCCTGGTACAACTCCTTAGTACAAGTGGTAGTAGTAGTAGTAGTAGTAGTAGTTGTAGTAGTAGTAGTAGTAGTAGTAGTAGTAGTAGTAGTAGTTGTGCAATTCCTTTGCTTTAACGCCCTAGTGCAAAACCCAAGTGCAAGTAGGAGATTCAGGGAAGTGTTCGGGGAGAGTCTCTTCGTCGTTTTTTTTCGAATGTGTTTGCCGCCCGGGATGCCGTCGTCGTTGTTTTTTTTTTTTTTGCCCAGTTACCCTTTCTCTCGCGGGCCCCCGTCGCGAGTTTTGGCTTCCACCCCCCTAGCGTTGATGCCCCCGTGCGTCGTCGACGTTGTTTTCTTGGCGTTGTCCCTGGTGATGTAGTGGCCCCTATGATGTTTCCAGGCCAGCATGGCGACTGTTCTATTGTGATCAATGCAGAAGAGAGTGCGCGCCACGGGCGCGCGCGCGACGTTGGCTGTGCCAATTCACTGACAGGTGGTGAACCCATGTTCATTATAAAATAAAACCGGCCACCGCGGAGGCCTCACATGAGTTTCCAAACCAACATGGCGACCGTCCATTGCGGCCAATGCAGAACCGAGCACGCGCCACGCGCGCGCGTGCGCGCGTCGTTGGCTGTGCCAATTCACTGGTAGATAGCGAGCCCATGCTAACATTAAAATCTAATCGGTCACCGCTCAGGGCTCACTTGAGCTTCCCGGCCAACGTGGCGATTCTTATGGTGCGGCCGATACAGAAGTGAGCACGAGCCCCCCGTGCCAATTCTTCACAGATAAAACCCACCCTAACTTCAACATCCGATCGGTCACCGCTAAGGGCTCACTTGAGCTTCCAGTCCAACATTGCGACTGTTCTAGTGCGGCCAGCACAGAATTGAGCGCTCGCCACGCGCGCGCGTCGTTGGCTGCCGCTAAAGTCTCACTTGAGTCTCCAGACCAACGTGGCGCCTGTATTGCTGTCGATGCAGAACTGAGCTCGCGCCACGCGCGCGCGTCATTTGATGTGCCAATCCAGTGATAAGTGGTGGGCGCGTGTTCATTTCGAAATTCAACCGGTCAGCGCTACGGGCTCACTTGATTTTCCATGCCAAAATGGCGACTGCTCTTTTGCGGTGAATACAAAACTGAGCACGCGCCACGCGCGCGCGCACGCCGCTGGCGGCGCAAATTCACTGGTAAGTGACAAACGCAGGTTAACTTCAAAATCCAATCGGCCACCGCTAAAGGCTCACGTGAGTTTCCTGGACAACATGGCGACTATTGTGTTGCGGTCAATACAGAACTGACACCTTGTCAAGCGCGCGTACGCGCGCCGTTGGTTGTGCCAAGGCACTGAAAGTTTGTGCGCCCAGGTTCGCTTCAAAATCCAATCGGTCACCGCTAAGGGCCCACTTGAGGTTCCAGGCCCAAATGGCCACTGTTCTATTGCGGCCAATACAAGAACCGATCACGCGCCACGCGCGCGCGCGTACGCGCGTCGTTGGCTGTGCCAATTCACTGATGGGTGGTGAACCCATGTTCACTTCAAAATCAAATCGGTCCCCGCTAAGGGCTCACTTGAGTCTCCAGGCCAACATTGCCACGGTTCTTTGACGAACCACAGAACTGAGCACGCGCGTGCGCGCACGCGTCGCTGGCTGTGCCCATTCACTGACACGCGGTGGAGCCATGTTAACCAATCGGCTACCGCTAAGGGCTCACTTCAGCCTCCTGGCCACATGGTGACTGTTCTATTGCGCTCAATGCAGAACTGAGCACGCGACGCGCGCGTCGTTGGCTGTGCTAAGTCGCTGATAAGCGGTGAACCAGTGTCAACCTCGAAATCCAATCGGTCACCGCTAAGGGCTCACTTGCGTTTCCAGGCCAACATGGCGACTGTTCTACTGCGGTCAAGCCAGAACTGATCACGCGCACCGCGCGCGTGCGCGCGCGTGCTCGCGTCGCTGGCTGTGCCAATTCACTGATCGGTGGCGAATCCATGTGAACTTCACAACCCAAACGGTCACCGCCAAGGGCTGGCTTGACTTTCCAGGCCATCATGGCAAGTGTTCTACTGCGGCCAATACAAAACTAAGCACGCGCCACGCGCGCACGCGTCGTTGGCTGTGCCAATGCACAGATAGGTGGTGAACCCATCATCACTTCAAAATCCAATCGGTCACCGCTGAGGGCTCATTTGAATTTCCAGGCCTACATGGCGAGTGGTCCATTGCGGTCAATACAGCTGAGCACGCGCGCGCACACGCGCGTCGTTGGTTATGCCAATTCGCTCATAGGTGGTGAACCACTGTTAAGTTCAACATCCAATCGGTCACCGCTCAGGGCTCACTTGAGTCTCCAGGCCAGCATGGCGACTGTTCAAGCGCGGTCAACACAGTAGTGAGCACGCGCCACGCGCGCACGTATGCGCGTCGGTTGGTGCGCCATCCGCTGATTGGAAACGGCTCCAAGAGAGCGCCCAGGAATGAATCCTCCAGGATGGAAGGTTCGAGGAATCCTCCACAAACCAACAGAATCCGTCGGGGCCCCTGGGATTCCTGGGGGGCCCCGGGCAACGCAAAGGGGCATGCTTCAAATTTGGGGGCACGGCCGCAATTTGAAATTATTTGTCTTCGGGCGGCTGCGGCGGAGGCTGGAGGGGTGGGAGGTCGGAGTTTACTTTGAACGAGATTCCCAATAATATTTGCGAAACACATTCGAACGAACCGGGTCAACTTACGGGAGCGCCCAGTCATGTCCAACCCTCGCCCTCCTCGTCCTCCTCGTCCTCCTCGCCCTCGTCGTCGCCCTCCCCCTCCTCCTCCCAGGATGACCGAAATCGAATTAAAATCGGCCCCCGGGCCCTTCCCAGGGTCCCTCCGAAGCAGTTTTTCACCATGGATCGATTTTCGACGATCCCGGGGCCCGAAAGCGGCTTCCAGAGGCGTAAAACGACAAAAAGCTCGTCGAACTTCGATCCTCGAGATTCGAAACTCCCCTTCCGTTCCCGGCGCCGAAGACGCCCAAATCTTACGAAGACGCCCGCGCGGAAGCGGCGCGTGGGCTGAGCTCGGGGGGGCCGCGCTCACGCCCACCGCCTGAAACCCGTGGAGTTGGGCTGCCGCCGCTGTGGCGGACGAGATGGCCGCGTCTCCGATGACGCCAGCTATTTTCGTCGACCCCTGAGGTTCGAAGTTCGAGGCGGGCTTCCGGCGTCGTAGCCTGCGGGAGCCACTTTCGGGACCCAGGGCCGCCAGAAATCGATCGGGACCGACAAACTGCGTCCCGGGGGTGCCGGAGTCATCCCGAACGGCCACCGACGTCCAGGTTCGAGCCTCAAGCCTCGAGGATCGAGATCCTCTGGCCCCTGGCGGCTCTCCTCGTCGCGGCCGGACGCGGCGCGGAAAACTTGTGCGCTCGGACCCCGGGAGGGTTCCGGGGGCCCATTTCAATCGGGTTCTGGCCGACGGGGGCGGACGACGACGACGACGACGACGACCTTGACGACGACGACGACGACGGGGCAGCAGTCAGCGCGTAGGGGCACTCGCGCTTGGCATTTTTGGCGGGGGAAGATGGGGGCGGACAGCGCGATGGACCCCCCAGCTCGCTCAGCCTACCACGCGATGAAAGCATACGGTACACGCGCAGGGGCAAACATTTCGTGAGCAGCCGTCGGGGCAAGCATTCGGTCAACGGCCCTTGCGTTATGCATGTCAACCCTACGCGGGGGAAGGAGGAGAGGAAGGGGGGGGGGGGGAGAAGGAGGGGGAAGAGGAAGACGAGGGACTTGATGTGCAAATGGCACCCTCGAGCGACAACTGTCGGCATCGCACGGAATTGTGACAAACATTGGATCGAAGCTCATCTTGCCGAGACAGGGTATGCAGGGCAGAGAAAGGGAGGGAGGGGTGGAACACGTGGCACTCAGAGCGGGGTTCAAAGGCGCGGCCTCGAAAATCTGCAATGGCCCTGGAGCCGGACTCGCGCTGGGCAAACATGTCTTCAGAAGCACTGCGCAAACAGGTCGTCATAAACAGTGGACACGAATATGTGGTGCAAGCTATCGCGTCTCCGTTAAACCCCTCGTGAAAAGGGGGCGCCAGGCAGAAATTCTCGCGAGCTTCCCGGAAGCATGCGATATCGAATGGGCCGACACACCCTATCAGCAGCAACCAGCAATCAACTTGAGGGTAGCATCCGCGCGGCGGCGGGCGGTGAAAACAGGGCGCAGCACGACTGTGAAGCAGAACAGCGAGGCGCCCCGCGATCGCGAAGCAGAAAAAGGAAGCGCTCCACGACTACGAAGTAGAATAACGAATCAAGCAGAGAACGAGGCAGGGAGGAAAAGCCCGCCCCAGGGGGGTAGGGGGGGGGAATCAAACCTCGAAACTCTATTCAGCACGCGCAATGACGAAGCGCACTGGAAGCGCACTCCTTTGAATCAGCGCCAAGTGGAAGGCCGCGCGGGCACGGACCAAAAGACGCGGGCGGGTGCGCGGCCGCGCTACCAGGACTTTCCTGACCACCCTGCCCCCGGCGGCGGCGGCGGCGGCGCGCGGTGCATCTGGCCCCTCTGCGGGCGCGTGGTTGGAGAACTTCGAGGGGTTCTCGCCTCTCGCCGACCATGCGTTCTGCGTCGCGGCTAAGCGGCGCATGCACCTGCCCCTGCTGCTCGCGGCGGGCGCGTGCCCGAACGGGCGGCAGCGCCCGCCCGCGCGCCGGCGCGGGAGGGCCCCGTTTGCGGGCGCGCCATGGATGTCCACTGCGCGCGCGCGTTGAACTGCCCCAGGGGCGGCGGCCCCGCGCGGCGCCGCCGCCGCGGCGCTCTGGCTGCGCGAGATGGGCCACCACGCACAGGTGGAGCAGGTCATCCCGGAGTGGCACGCGGAGGCGGACGGTGCGGCCGCGCTGGGCGTCGTGCACCACCACGGCCTGCACGGGCGCGTCTGCTTCGACATCAGCTCGGTGGGCCCCTGACGGCCGCGCAGACCGGCCGGCCATATCAGGCGGCCCTGCAGCGCAGGGAGAAAGTGAAGCACCGCAGATGCCCATTTCAGGGGCTCGTGCCCAACGTCCTTGACATCGATGGCACATGGGGCGCCGAGGCCGAGACTTGGCTTCGGCGCGTGCTCGGCGATCTGCCTGAGGCCGAGCGCAACGCTGCCAGGCGTTCCCTTCGCTCCTCAGTCGCCCGGGCCCTGCAGGGCCAGGTTGCCGAACAAATTGCTCTTGCCACAGAGGACGTCATGCCTGACGCTGGGGCCGCCCCGCGCGTCCGGCATTGATTAGGTTCCGTCCCCGCCCCCGCCCGCCCCCTTTCTCATGCGTCGCTCGTCGATGAGGGCCTTTGCAGCGCTGCCTTGCTTGCTGCCGCCGATGTTTCTACATTTTGTGCATCGTGATCGTTTCGTGTCCTGCTCGCGCGCGGGGCCCCCCGCGCCCGCGAAGCAGGCCGCGAGCCCGCGGCGACTCAGGGGGCGCGCCCAGCGCCGCGGACGCCGGCGAGACGCAGCCAGCGTTGCGAGGATGGTCGGAGGCGAGCTTGGAGGGCAGCGAGGCGGGCAGCAACGCGCCGAGCGCGGCCGCCACGGGCGCGACGGGGCGGGCTTCCAAGCGGAACCGCCGTCGGAGTCGGTCCTTGTCCCTTGCGCGGAAGGACGGGATCCGACGTTGCGCGGCCAGCCGCCGACGGGCGCCAGCGGGACAGATGCCAGACGTTGCACGGTCAGCCACCGACGAAGTCGGTGGGGGACCCTGACGCTCTCGCGAGCGCGGAGGCGCTCGCGCGGGGGGACTACGAGGCCCAGGGTTGGGTGTTTTGCACGGGATCTTATTGGGTGCCCCCGCAGCGGCTGGGTTGGTGCCGCTACTGCGCCGCCCTCGACGACAGGAAGGTCATGATCACCTATGCGAACTGCCAGGATGAAAAAAACGCTCTTTGGTTTTTCTCGCGCGTTGTCCCAGCGCGCGCGATGGCGTTGACGAGATTGGCGCTTTCCCCTTGGCGCCAGCAATGCTGGGCCGATCAGGTCAGCGACATGCGCCGAACAAGGCCTGTAGGCCCTGCCGACCGACTGGATACCGCGCGCGGCGGGGGTATCCTCAGCGCAACCTGCCCTTAACAGCCTGAGTGTGGGCTTTCCAAGCGACGCGCGCCAGCCGCGCTTCCACCACGAGGAATGGCGGCCCATGGCAGCTATGAAATCCAAGCCGTTTCAACGTGCAACGGGCGCTGCGGACATTTCATCTATGGCGCGTTCGCGCCCGCCTTGTCCATTGCAAATCCTCCATCGACTCTGCCTCCTCATCCTTGCTCCCATCTTCCTCCTCATCGTCGTCGTCGTCATGCCCCCCTCGCCTCCTTTAATTCTCTCCCCGCGCCCCTCCTTCCAACTGCGCTGGCCTCGTTTCGCGGGCCCCGCGGAGTCCGAACAGTCACGCTCTGCTGGGGTGCCGTTTCAGCGTGTGTCGTTTCAGCGGCCGCGACGTCGTCGTTGCCGTCATCGTCATCACCGCCCTCGTCGTCGCCTTGGCGGTCGCCGCCTCACCGTCGCCGCCGCTGCCACCCGCCACAGGGCTCCGCAGGCCTATAACTTATTGCCCCCGGGCCCCACTCTGCCCTCGTAGGGTCTATAAGGGCGTCGCGTTGGGGGTCGTGTTTCGTTGGTTCCCCATCCCCCCCGTCGGGCTTCCGGGGCCCCCTCCTGCGGTTCCCGAGTCTCCCCCCCATAGGGCTCCATAGGCCTCTCTCCCGCGGTATCCAGCCTTCCTCCATGAGTCCCCGCGGGGCTCTGTCCACCGGCCTTGTGGCCCCCTCCCGCGGGGTTCCTCGCGGTTTTCTTTTGCAGTTTCCCAGCCCCTCAAGGGCTCCATAAGGCTTCATCTTTCGGTCCCCCACCTCTCTCCAAAGAGGGGCCCAAAGGGGTTTACACTGTCGTTGCCCAGCCTTTCCCCATGGGGTTCCATGACGGTTCGCCCTACGGTCTCGGGGTCACACTTTATGTCCGTAGCCATGTGGGCTTAGACCGTTGACCAGCCATGTTCGCTGAACGGATCCGCTCTTACGCTAAGTTTGGGGCATGTTTGACAGGTTCTGATGCGGATCAGGCTCTGCGCTGCGCAGAGATAGTCCGGGACTTCATCGCAAACAGGTGGGGCAATTTCTTCCGAAAGCATGCGAACGATTGTTGGCTATTCTATTACAGCTCCGACAGCACTCCCGTGATTACACGAAAACGCGTGTGCTCGGGCATCACCATCTGGCAAGTGGTCAGGAAACCGAAAGTTGCAAACCATTTCTTGATAGAGAAAGCGTTTGCCGCTGCTGGCAGCGAGGTCGCTTATTTCATGACGGAGCCCACTGCGATACATGACACTTGCGCGGATACGCACCTTGCTTGTTTGAGGCGCTTCGTCCGTTTACCTTCGGAGGTTGGCCACGTCGGGGGCGCAGTGCACGCTTTCGTTTTCGACGGCGCCATCAAATCCGGAATGGCGAGGCGCATCCAGCAGCTAGCCCGGGCGCTTGAGATCAGTGAGGGGGAAGATCTGGAAGAACACGTTGCGTTCCAGCGCAGGTGCGTGCGCTTGTGGTTGTTCCATTCTGACATGTCCCACGTGTGCCACAATGCGTTTAAGAGTAGCATATCAGAGTGCATCAATGACCCGCTAATAATGCGTAGCGCATGGATTTGCTTCGAGTCGCTCAAGAACTCAACCGAGCTTTTGCACGCACATTTCGACGCGTGGTTCGATTCTGTTGTCATGTACGAGGATTGGGACCAGGACGTATGCAGGGATACGTGGAGTCTCCTGGGGCTCGAGAAGGAGTGGTTGGAATTGGCAGTGCTTCTCCGGATTCGATACCACGACGGACATCTCCGAATAGCAACTCGCTTCCAGCACTTCGACGTCCTTCAGTTCGTGAAGACCTTTGCAGTCAAAGTGTGGAGGTTCAAGACGTGGACAGACAGCAGGTGGGCAACTATAGGGTCCAGTGGGCGCACTCTGATTGGTTGCCAGCTTGTCGGTTTACAGAGTTTGGTGCACTACATCTGCACGAGAACCAAGGCGAGCAAATACCATATAGGAGGCTTCTTCAAGCACATATCACCGCAAGTGCTGCGAATGTGCATGGTCGTTGCAACTGCGTCGCCGTGTTCGGACAAAGTGCTCCTACTCCTCGCCAAGGACGACCGTTTGCCGAAGATGCTGACGACCATCGATGCGGAGATTGCTAATGCCATCGGTCGGCTGGAGAATATCTCTTTTCCAGTGTGGCAGGCGCTCTCGGCGTGCGCTGGCCTGCAAGTGGGCGACGCGCGCAATTGCGCCATCTCCGCGGCATGGGCTGCTGCATCGCACATGAACAGCCGATTCCGCGAAGCCCGGCGCTTGCCGTACACGTTGCTGCAGGGGGACCGCGTCAGGAACCTGGAGGAGCTGACGAGAGGCGCGCGACCCGACGAGGACAATTCTGGACGCATCTGGGACGGGTTGGTGTGCGGGGGCATGCAGGCAGCGCACTACTTGGAGTTGCTCGCAGCCGTGGACCGAGCTGGTTGGACATCCAACGTCACCGAGCAGGGGCACGTCAGCATAGCGGGCCCCATGCGCATGCACAGGAACACCGAGGCGAACGTGGCCATGGCGCGTTCCTCAATCGTTCAGTTTCGGCCTCTTCTCGGGGATCAGTCGATCGATGCCCGCATTGCCCGCCTCAAGAGGAAGGCTGATGCGTTGGATCATCACAACCCGAATTGTTTCGCAGGGCGGCAGATGTACTTCAAGCAGCTGAATGGCGAGGTTGGGCGGCAGCGGGATGAAGGTCGGGACGTCGGCCCGAATGCCAGCGGCGCGATCATGGAGAAACACGGGGATCGATGGGCCAAGTTGGACCCTGCCCAGAGGCGGCGTCTTGAGCATGAGGCACAGAGAGCTCGCCCAGGCATGTGGGCGCAGCTCCGGGATCAGCAAAAGAGCCTGGCCGACGAGATCCGCGCGCTGACGACGGAGCGCGACGAGCAGACGCGCCTGGGGCCGCTGCGGGTCTCATCATGCATCTTGTCCAGTACGGAGCGCGACGAGTTAGAGTCCGAGTCCGCGTCCTCCCGTTTGCCCATGGCGGACGTGCACCACCGGAGGGAGCTCCGCTCGGCGCCTAAGCCGTTGCCGCCAGCGATGCTGAGCGCACTGAAAGACATGCGCAACCCCGCCCCTGCCTTCAAGCGGGGGCGGCAGCAGTGGGACCGCTTGGTTGCGTACAATCGGGAGTTCTTCAACGCGTGCGTTTGCCGTACTTCGGACGAGAACGGTTGCGAGAGGTACCTGCAGTTGAACATGGCGTCTCAGAACCCCATCGTGTGCGGATTCACCGAGCTCGTGCATTGCTCGAAGCCTGTCACCGATGTCTCGCGCCTTGGTGATCCATGCTGGGGCATGTTCTGGGCGCGCTGGTTTGCGAAGCCCGGGGAAGAGTTCATGTTCTCTGATGAATGGCCTCTTGTCGGAGACCTTTCCGTCCTCGCCCCCTGCGTGAACATTGGCCACGGCTACGTCGCGTCCAACGCGCGTTGGAAGTCGGTCGACGAGCTCACCCAGCACCTCCGCCCCGTCTCGGTTGCCCATGACGCTGCTGGCGACGACGATGGCGAGGAGGAGGCTTCCGAGGGAGGTGATGGGGGTGGCCTGGATCTCAGGTACGCGGATTGCCCTTGGCTGGCGGACTGGCTGGATGATCCGGAGAAGTTCCAGCGGATGGCGGGGCAGCCCGATGCCGGGCGCGGGGGGGATCTCCACGAGGTAGACGCCGAGGCTGTCATGGACGCTCTTGACCGGGCGAGGGAAGAGTTCGCGCCGCTGGACGGCGATGCGAGCATGGTAGACTTCACCTGGACAGTGCGCGGCGGCCTCTGGACGCAAGCGCACGTTGGCGTCCCGTTCGATTCACTTCGAGGACAGGCCGCCCACCAAGATGCACGGCAATTTTGCGTTCAGTTCGGCTTACCGAGGACGGCCACGTTCAGCATAGACATGTGCACCCATGACGTCGCCCGGGTACTGGTGAGAGCGTGGTGCCATAAGATGCAGTGGTGGTACGACAAGTACCTGATCGAGGGCGGTGGGTTTGATCGGTCAGCCCAAGCGGCCGCCATGTGCGTCGAGCCTGACGACGTTGCCCGCGTTTGGCCCCACGCCCCTCATAGGGCGCAGCAGCGCGTCGTCGACCTGAGGGGCCTGCGACCGTAGTGTTGGCCTGGCCAGCGATTTCACAACAAGATACCGAAGGAGCACGGCACTGCCTCACAGTGCCAGAGTCTGCAAAACGCTTGCTCCCCCTCTTCGTTCCCTCTGCGTCAGCCTGTCTCCCTTCCTGAAGGAGGCGAGTTCAAACCGAGAGTTCTGATCTTGACTTCTTGCGTGTATATATAATCATGTGTGTTTTGGGGGCCCTGGGGTCTTGCAGGAGCGTCGATTGCACCCGATCGTGTTGTACACAGGCCTCGCATGTTCGACGAAGTTTCTGATGTGGCTGCGTCTGTCGTTGTGAGGGCCCCTCCGTGAGGACAAGGCCATTCGTGACGCATGCTCGCCCCCCGTCGACGCGGTTGGCTTGGGAGGGGGGGAGGGGAGGAGTGATGGGGGGAGGGACTGTGGCTCGATTTTCCCATGGGTTCCTAAAGATTACCCTGTGTCGTCCGAGACCAGCCCCCCATGGGGTCCCAGAGGGGTGTTCCACGTGTTGTTTTTGCCATCTATGCATATGGTTACATCGGGCTACACCCCGCCTCCTCCTTCCCCTTCCCCCCTCCCGGCTGTGCATCTGGCGCCGCTTCGGCCCTGGCTTCACCAGGGGGGGCCTGAGGCCACCACCATGGAAAAAGCAACCCCCGCAACTGTTGGGACATATATCACGCGAGAGGGGTTCTTCAAAATGGCCTCCGCTCCTTTCAGCGGATATCCAGGAGAGCGCCTTGAGCGACCCCTCTCGAGCGGAATGTGTCCCCATAGGTGTGGTGTATGGTTTTTGCCATGCGTCGTGCCTGTTTTGCCTCCCCCCATCCTCCTCCCCCCTCGCCCTTTGGCTCTCCTCCCTCCTCTCGCCTGCCCTCCTCCCTCCCTCCCTTGCCATGCAATCTTGTGGCAGTCTAGGCGGTCGCCAGGCCTTGTGGCAATCTAAACGGTCGCGAGGCCTCCTGGCAACCTCAACGGTCGCGAGGGCCTGTGGCAATCTAAACGGTCGCGGGGCCCTGTGGAAATCTAAGCGGTCGCGAGGCCCTGTGGATAATCCAAGAGGCCCCTAGATCGCGCCAAGACGGCCCAGGAGGCCCCCAAGACGGCCGAATGGCGGCCCAATAGGGCTCCAAGAGGGCACGCTAGAGGCCCAGAAACGGCTCCAAATAAGTGGACAACGGCTTCTGGAGGCAATCCGTCTCTGGCAAAGTTGCTGGAGGGCAGGCGATGCTTCCGAAAGGGCGCCCAATATAGCCCCCAGACGGCCCAAGGGGCCTCCTAGGCGCCCGAAGAAGCCTCCAAGAGGCTTCCCAAGAGGGCCGCAATCAGAAAAAAAACGTAAGTTTCCCATTGGGTTTTGAGCGTTTTTCTGGGCTCCCGCGTTTTCGGCTTCTCGATGCCCAAGATGGCCCAGGGGGCTCCCAAGATCGCACCAAGACGACCCAAGAGGCCCCCAAGACGGCACACATACGGCCCACTTGGGCTCCGAGAGGGCACGCTAGAGGCCCAGAAACGGCTTAAAATAAGTGGACATCGGCTTCTGGAGGCAATCCGTCTCTGGCAAAGTTGCTGGAGGGCAGGCGATGCTTCCGAAAGGGCGCCCAATATAGCCCCCAGACGGCCCAAGAGGCCTCCTAGGCGCCCGAAGAAGCCTCCAAGAGGCTTCCCAAGAGGGCCGCAATCAGGGAAAACTTAAGTTTTCCATTGGGTTTTGAGCGTTTTTGGGCCCCCCGCGTTTTTGGCTTCTCGATGCTCAAGACGGCCCAGGCGGCCCCCAAGATCGCACCAAGACGGCCCAAGAGGCCCCCAAGACGGCCCAATGACGGCCCAACAGGGCCCCCAAAGGGCACAATAGAGGCCCAGAAGCGGCCCAAAATAAGTGGACAACGGGTTCTGGGGAAAGTCCGTCTTGGAGCCTTCTGGGGGCCGTCTTGTCGGCCGTATTGGAGCCCTCTAGGGGCCGTCTTGGAGCCATCCTGGGGCACTCTTGGGGCGCTCTTGAAGCCTTCATGGGACCTGGGAGCGCCTCTAAACAGCCCGAGAGCGCCTCGAGACATCTCAACGGCCCCGAGGCCGTTGGGCAATCTAAACGGTCGCCGGGCCCTGTAGCAATCTAAACGGTCGCGGGGCCCTGTGGCAATCCTAAACAGTCGCGAGGCCTTGTGGCAATCTGAACGGTCGGGCGGCCTGGGTTGGGACACTCTTGCTTCGCGACCTGGGCCTTGGTTTGGACACTCTTGCTTCGCGACGGGGCCCTCGGTCGGGGCACTCTTGCTTCGCGACGGGGGTCTGGGCCCCGACACCGTCGCTTCACGACGGGGTTTGGATCAGGACACTCCGGCTTCACGACGGGAGCAGCGGTCAAACGGGCTCTCCAAGGGCGTTCAGGAATCCTAAGAGAGTCCCAACAAGGGCCCCAATGGGACTCCAACCGGCTCCAACCGTTCCAAAGCTCGTAAGATAGCAGACGGCGCTCTGCTGTTGTCGGGGTCGTGCGCGCGGCGGCGTGCAAGGTGAATTATCGGGTGGATTTTTCTGCGCGGCAGAGTGTATCGAACGCCGGCGAGGTTTCGGGAATCCCTCCTGATATTCACTTGGTCCTGCCGCTACTGCTGTCACGCGAGCGTTCACCCGTAAATCCACCTTCAAATTCATGGGGCTTGTCTGGGTGAGAATCTCCCCCGACCGAGGGTGAAAAAAAATCCACCCAGAAAATCCACCCGCAAATTCACCGAGAAAGCTGCCCTTCGGTCAAGGTAGCGTCGCCGTTCAAGGGACAGGATGTTGTCTGAATCGTTGTACATACGAGACATGCCCTCGAACATCTCCTCTTCTCGCCCTTCTTCCTCCAAAGCCGTTTTTTTCGAGAGGGCCAGCTTGCTGAGCGCGGCATTCGGTACTCTCTGCTGGTGCGTTGGCAGTGTCGGGGACACCTTGCGATGCCAGCCTCGTCACCTAAGTTCGGGAAGGGGGCTGCTGCCACCACGCCGAGAGGAAAAGCCAGCCAGCTGAAGCTCCAGGCGGTCAAGGAGAATCTGGTCCACAATGCGAAGAACAAGCTGGACCTTTCAGCGGCGGCCGCGTACGCGCCCACGAAAGCTCCGAGGGAGACGGCTGATGAGAAAATGAAGAAGGTCGTGCAGAAGGCGATCGCCGACAATTTCAAGGGGGCCCAGTGGACAAACGCCATTCTGTACGCCAAAGTGGTCCATGGCAAAACTGTATCTCAGCACATCGAGGCGCGCATCCGCGAGAAGGGCTCCCGGGGCAAGGGCTTCTACGACGAGTTGAAATTGAAATTCGCCGAGACAGAGGACTCCGGCGCATTCGCCGTCGACAACGGGTCGGAGGCGATCCCCGATGATCTTGAAGATGTTGTCTCGGCCCTCGTGTTAGACCCCAGGGCGACTGAGGGTCTGAAGGGGTATTTTGAATATGGACCGGAGATCCCGAATCAAAAGTGCGCGGCCATTGTCGGCAAAGTGATGTTTACTGTGCCTACGTTCGCCCCTGTCCGGAATGCCGAGCTGTGGCAGGAGTTCATTAAGTTCATCGTTCGTACGCAGTTCCACGCAAAGTACCCGGACGTGCGGGCCAAGTTGAGGCCCGTCGTCGACACCATATTTGCACAGAGTTACCAAGAGTTCCAGACAGAACTTGGGGCCAGCTGCCTGGTGGAAGTCGCACAGGGCGCGCGCAAGTTTGGTGTTGGAGGCGGCCCACATGGACAAGCTCACGAGCCTGGGGAAGAACGAGAAGTGGTGCACGGTTGAGGACTCCGTCTTGAGCGTCTACCGCGGGTCGGACACAGGCCGAGTCATCTACGAGGAGGCGTACCGCAACCTCGGGCGCGAGAAGATGGAGACCGTGGCTGACGAGGTCGTCGCGCAGGTGATGCGGGCCAGCATCACGCAGGCCACGATCCGCAGATCCCGGGAGTCATTCCTGGAGAAACTGAAGATCGCAGGGTTCAAGGCCCTGGAAGTCATGGAGCCTTGGGCCACGGACGTGACATACAGGCAGACGAAGATGACCATTACGGTGAACAGCTACATGGACATGTTCACGGCCAAGCGGCAGGCCGCGGTCTTGGGCGCGGCCGTCGACGCGGGGGTCCTGGCCCCATTGCTCTGCGAGGGCGGATTGCTCGTCGCCGACAAGACGAAGGTGTTCAAGCATAAGGTGGATGCGGACGTCGCTGAAGATGCCATCAATGGCCGAAGCGTCGCTTCTTCCCTCGTCGAGGGTCGTGGCGTTCAGACGGGCTCCGCCATCGTGACGCTTTTCAGGTCGAAGTGGAAGATACTGTATGGCGAAGACAAGGACTGGCGCATCACATTCCGGATCTTCGAGATGCACGTCGGCTCCCTTGGCGAGGAGGCTTTCCGTCGGAACACGCTCGGGGCCCTCCCGACGGCGGACCGCGTGCTCAGCTGCGCGCAGGCCCTTACTGCCCTCCGCAAGCTCGAGAATGGGAAGCTGTTCGAGTTCATCGGCGCTGGCCTGCAGAAAGTCTTCCGGGACGTCATTGGCTGGGTGCAGCACATCAAGGGCGACAAGCCGCCGGCGGTGACTGGCGAGAGCTCGCCTTTCGTGCGCGATGTGAAGGAGTCCTTGGCGTGGTTCTTCCCCGCGCAGAACAGCCCTGGCGGGGGCGCGCCTGGCGCCGTTCTCCGGGGCAAGGAGGCCGCGGAGGCGGCCTTCGCGCACTGCGAGGGCCTCGCGACGGCCGATAAGTTGAAGGGCGACCCTCAGCAACTCACGCCGCTCCTCGTCTTCTCGTTCTGCCTGTCGCCCGCCAGCCGCACCAAGGTCCTGGCGTGGAAGGACGACCTGGTCAAGAAGGGCAAGCGCAAGGCTGGGGGGAACAGCAAGGTGGCAGCCAAGGTTCACAAGAAAGCGACGCAAGACGAAGTGAACACAGCGAAGTTGGCGGCTTTCTTTTCGAGCGGTGCTTAGATGAGAGCTTGCGCAGACACGTGCGCATCGAGCGCGGCGCCTGGGGCTAGCGTTGCGTTTTTTTGGTGCATCTCGCTCCAACGAGGAACTTTTGTTACCAGAGTGGGCGAAACATCAGTCGTCGCAGTGTCCGTCGCACGTTGCCGCTGCCGCCTCAGCCACGGCCGTTGCCGATCCACTGCGGGGGGGAGGCTGCAAAGGGGTGCGACGGGGTACGACGGGCGCGGGGCACGACGGGCGCGGGGTCGCGCCGGGGGCTTGCAATTGCTATCGCAAGATACCCCAATGCGCAGACAGCCAGCGGGAAACGCATGCACGTGTGGATAGTTTATCTGCGTGCTTGGCGCCAGTGTTGCCAGTGCATTCGCCAGTATGCCGCTTGCCTGTGCCTTCCCCTCCGCCCGCCGGGCCTTCTCCCGAGGTCCCCGTGGGCTCTCCCCAGGGCCGTTCCCCAGATCCCCCCGAGGGGCTTCAGTTGGACGCGTTCCTAGGGCCCAGCGCCCTCCAGCCATGTTGCTCGATGTTATTGCGCTATGCCTGATGGCGCCGAAAACTCCCCCCTCCCCTCTTTTCCCCCTTCCTCTCAGTTCGGCGGCGTTTCGACGCGAAGTGGTTCGAGTGGGGGTCGGTGATTTTTCATATCGTCCGTTCTTCCCGCGCCCCCGCCAGGTTCCGATCCCGTTTGCAGGCAGGGAAGGGGTTGCGGAGGCAAGCAGGTTCACAGTATATTTGTTCTGCGGTAGCTTGCATAAATGATTCTCGTGTTCTCCGAGCCTGACCCTCCCCATGGAGCTCCACAGGGCCCTCCTTCACGGTTTTCCGGATCCCTCCACGGGGCTCATCGGGTTCCCCCCTGCGTTATCCCAACTTCCCCTATAGATCACCGTGGCCTTCCATCCCATCCAGGCCCAGCCGCTCCACGTATCTTCCCATTGGGTTCCACCGACCACCCTCCCAGGCCCCCCCCGTGGGGTCCCATAGAGCTCCATCCTGCGTGTTTTCCAGCGTCCTCCCTTTGTGGCCATACGGATCGATCCTCTTGCCGCCCTGCCGATGCGTTTCCTGTCCGGCGGGAAGGGTTCAAAGTTCTGCTTCGGATTGGTGGCGCGGCGTGGATTCGCGGATGGGCCGGCACGCCCAGACGAGGGGTCTCTCTGGCATGCCGCAGGTCCAGGCGGATTCGGTTTCGATGCCGCGTCGGAGAATGGGGGGCGGCGAAGGAAGGAAGAGGACGAGAGGGGTGTTGGGCGGGGCGAATGCGGAGGCTACCTGGGATGATCCACGACCTTCTGAAGGTTTCGAAAAGTTTCGGGTTCGCCTTCTCTCCAGCAGGGCTTTGTTTGCAAATGAGTGCGGGTTGAGCCCCGCCCCCAGCTTCCGAGGAGATCCCCAGAGGTCTTCAATGAAGCCCACAAAACGCATTCAAGAGGGCCGCTTAAGGGCATCGAGGGTGCCGTGGGCCTCGTCACCTTCACGGGCGCTGCAAGTGACAACCCGAAAGGTTTTCTTGGTGGAATCCTGGCGCCCCTCGGGGAGCTTTGGGGGGCCTGTCAGGACTTTCGCGGGACATCGTGGGGGCTTCGGGAAGGTGCCAGGAAGGCCGAACAACTTGTCACGCGTGAGGTCCTGGTGGGTTCAAGGCTGCAGGGTCTTCTTGGGGCCCTCTCGGGGGGTCTCTCTGGGAGTGTCTTGAGGGTCTCTCAGGGCATCGTCTGGACCTTGGGGGATCTTCGGGAGGGCCCAAGGTGGTCCCCAAATGACCCAACAACATGTCGCGCACAATGCTTTTCCGCGAGACAGGTTATCGAACTCTCTCGGGGCCGTTTTGGTGGCTTCCTTGAAATTGCCAGGAGCTTCGGAATATTTTTCGGGGCATTTGGGAGGTCCACGGGAGGGCCCCAAGAGGCCCCAAGAGGTCCCAGGCGGCACTTAATAGTACGAAAACGAGACGTCAATCTGTTCAGACATGCTGACGTCCGATTTGGGCACCTTAAATTCCTTCAGACTTCTGGGGGCCCCCGCGCACTTGAGGATTCGGTGGGGCCAATGGAAAGAGGCAGTGTCGCAATGTCCCCTGACCCCTCTCTGGGAGCATGGCGGAGTCGGGCAGCCCACTCACCATGGCTCGTGAGGAGGTCCAGGAACACCTTGCCAACATGCCCTCGTCATGATCTCCCAAGCCGATCCACAAGGACCCTGGAAGGCCCCATAGGGCACCCACCGGTTGTCTGGGGCGCGCGCGTGGTGGCCTGCAATGTCAATCCTTGCGTGCAGCCGTGCAGGAGCACAATAAACGATCCGGCGAGCAGAAGCGAATAAAGGGGCCGACGATTCGGCGCACACACAAGGGCTTTATGTTTGAGAGGTCGCTGGGCAATATTCCGGCATTTTTCATGGATTTCTAATAGCTTCTTGAGGGTCTCTCAGGGCCTCGTCTGGGTTCTGGGAAGGATTCGGGGGGGGGGGGGGGGCAGGGGGGGCCCAAAAAGGCTTTGTCGGCGTAAGCATGCCGAAAAAAGGTCGGCGATATTTTCAAAAATCTTGACGCCTGATTCTGGGCGCCCTCAGGGCTTCCAGAACTCTGGAGGCCTCCGCGGACTTCCACGATGTCCCGAGGCCCTTTGACAATGAACAGATTCGGATATTGCAGGTCCCATGTCTCGGAACATTGCGGAGGCAAGCCGTTCTCATAGGCCCGTGAGCAGGTCCAGGACCACCGTGGCAACGTGCCGTCTTCACCGTTTCCCAGCTCGTCCCAAACGAGGCCCAGAAGGCCACAGAGAGCACCCACTTGTAGTCGAGGGCGTGCGCGCGGCTCTGGGCAAGTAAAAGCATTGGGCGAAACCGCGCGCAAGCACAATGAGCGATTAGGGGAGGAGGAGTGGGGGCGGGGCGCGGCTCCAGAGCAGAGGGCGCCCATCCACAGCGTACTTGTTTGGGCAGGGCTGGGGCCGTTATGCTTAGAGTGAGTATCCCATCAATGTGCTGGCGCTGACCCGCCGCGTCATCGTGCCACTGCCACGCTGATGCTGTCTCTCTCATGGCATTCTCTCCTGGCGACGACGGGAAAGGGAACGGGAAGGGGACAAGGAGGAAGGAGGGAAGAATAACGGGAGGAATAATGATGATGAGGAGGAGGCGGACAACGAGGAATCAATTGACGGAGCGGAATCGCCCCTACACGGGTGCCACCCCTAAGCCGGACAGCGTTCGTGGGCGCTGCAATTTGTGATTCCAGTATCGGAGTCATGGGCCTTCGCAGTGCAGCATCCCGACGATATTTCGATGTTGCTTCAAACATGCACGAATGTTTCGCAACCTTGTTCTTGGCGAAAAAAAAGCAGGAATGGCTTTAGGGGAAGGGCGCGGCAGGTTGGCCCCTTGGTTTGGGCCTTCATGCTGGCCTGTATCTCGCGCGTGCCACCATGAGAGTGACCAGCCCCGCTGGTTGTTCAGCGAGGTTACCTATTCGAGGGCCCATCGACAGATGATCAAGTCCCCTGTCGCCTCATGCGGCCTCTAGCGCGCAGTGGCAGTTCCCCCCCCTCTTGACGTTAATGCATGCGCTAAGAATGCGTAGGCGAATGTTCATGCTTTGCCTCACTGGGTAGGCAAATTGTTTCTTAGTTGGCCGACCTTAGTTACGAAACTCGCCGGTTGGGCGCGCAGGTGTCGTGGGGGGAGTTTTCCCGCCATGGCCGCAACCATTGCCACCCCCTGCCCCTTCTGGCTTCCGTCAGCCTCGCTGGTGGGAGTTTTCGCCATTTCCGCTCGCCCGTGTCTGTTTGGCTTTGTGGATTCTGGGGTCCTTTGCGGCGTGTAACGGTTTCCTCGGCGCTTTGATTATTTGTTGCTTCTGTGGCTTGCCGATTTCGTTTTGAGATCGGTTCGCTGCGCTATTTGGCCGCGACTTGGCATGTCCTGGCCATTCGGGCAGGCGCGCTGTCGGACGTGGCTGCGAAACTGCGCCGCCGCGCGCGAGGGCGGGCGGGCCTTGATAAATTGTCGGAGGGGCTCCTGCGCGTGATTTTGCAGGCCGCGCCGCGCGCACCACGGGGAAGTTATCTTGGGGAGACGCCTGGTCATGTTTTTGGGGCGGCCCCTTTCATTACGTCCAGCGGGTTTCCTGGCGGATTTGCGGGTGGCGTGCCCCTGGGAAGACTTCCATGGAAGGTCCCTGGAGGTTCCCGCAGGCGTTCCCCCGCGTGGGTTTCGGGGCGCTTCCCATTGCCAGTCAATGCTAACAACGGTCGCCATGTTCCGCACGCACTCGATCGCGGACAGAAAAACGCCGCCGCAATGCCAATCCGCAGGGGGGGGGGGGGTCGGAGTTTCCTCTTTCGTTGTCGGCCAGGTTTGGGTCCTTCGATTCGGGTTTGGAGAGGTGTCCTCAAGATGTTTCGTTGGTCAGTGGCCTCATCCAGAATGCAAATCTCTTTTCTCACTCAGCCATCCTGGGGACAAATCATAGGTGAGTCATGAGGGCAGAGTGCGTCGACGAGCTGACGAGGGCCGAGCTGGCCCGCTATGTGGCGGCGCGGGGGGATAGCCCCAGGCACCCTGAGCTGGGGCAGGGCAGGGGGGGAGGTCAGCATGTCTACACCTGCTCCAAGTGCGTGGCCAAGCACGACGGCATCGACAAGTGCGAGGCGGTCACGAAGGCGGCGAGGCTCAACAGGGGTGCTGTCTCTTCCGAGGGCGGAGAGCTGGCCCTGCGGCGCTCCCCCGAGGGCGCGGGCGTGGGCATTGACCCGCCCGGCACGGGCGCGCCGCCGGCTACGGAGGCGGTCACAGCGGAGGTTGGGCGCCCGATGGCGGTGGCGGAGGTGCTGGGGCCGCCCCGCGTGCCTCCGCCGCCTGGCGAGGGCGACGCCGCCGACTGGGGCGCGACGGCGGCGCCGCGCCCCTGGGCCCCGACCGACCGCGGTCCCGCGTGGGGGGGGCCCAACGTCCGGGGCGCGAAGCTGGTGGAGGACGTCGCCGACGTTCAATCTTTTCTAAAGATGGGCTGCTCCAGGAAGACGCTCAAGAGGATGGCGAGATGCGACGGCGTCGTGCGGCACGAGGCCCTGCGGACGTGCAAGAAGGGCGCCCTCGGAGCCATCCTCGAGAAAACGAGTGACGTGATCGGCGCGGTGAGCTGCGTGAAGGGCGTGGGGACCTGGCTCAAACAGCTGGATGGTGCTGCAGCGGAGTGCCGCGCGGCGAGGGCCTCAATCGACGCGGGGGGCGCTGCGTGCACGCCCGAGGAGGGCAAGAAGGGCTTGCTCGAGGCGCGTGACAGGGCGGCTGCGCACTCGGGCAACGTACCATCGGGCCTTCAAGGGGGAGGCGGGCGGCGCCGCCGCCGTGCAGGACGCCCATCGCAAGATGGGCGACAACTCCGACCAGTTCTTCTCGGACTCCCAGTTCTCGATGAACATGCACTACATGTGCCAGGCCAGCAAGACCTGGGATAACCCGGGGTTGCAAGGCCGTCGCTGTGCGGATCGCTGGGCGCAGCTCCTGACCCAGGAGGCGGCGGGCCGCAGCGGTCAGCGCTTGTACTGCCACTGCGGGGCCCGCCACCAGACGACCTACGGCGCGCGCGTCGAGATGATCGACCGCGCAGCCCAACCGCCGCGGGCGCGATGCCTGCAGGCGGACTTCCCAGTGGAGGACATCCAGGACCTGAAGCTCAAGAAGGATAACATCGTGGTGTTTAGCCCCACGGACCTCCTGCAGCACCTGCCCAAGGGGGAGCCCCTGGCGCTCGGCGCGGCGTTCAAGCCGCGCGCGCCCGGGTGGGGAGGGGCGCTGGGCGCTGGCGGGCGGCCTCGCGTGGGCCGACCTGCCCGAGTTCAACTGGCGCGACCTACGCGCGGGTGGCACGGGGGCTGAACGACCCCGAGTGGGCGGGTTACAGCAAGAAGACCAAGAACAAGCTCAAGCGCGAGAAGATCACGCAGGCCAAGGCCGCCGCGCTGATCTACGAGCAGCGCCGCAACCTGGCCGTCGGCAGCCTTGTTGGCGGGGGGGGCGCCGGGGCCGCCCCGGGCGCCCCCTCCGCTGGCGGGCCGAGGGCGGACCTGCAGGGGATGGCTGCCGCGGTGGTCGGCGGCGACGGCGCGAGCGGGGAGCGCCCGCCGCCTCCGCCCGCGCCTGCCGCGCTGACCGGCGCGGAGGTGACGCCGCCGCCGCTTGCGGGCCCCCCGCCGGACATCGAGTTCGCGCTTGACGGCCCCGCGGTGGGGGGCTGCGAGCGGGGCTGGGAGGTCCGCGCGCCCCCATCTCAGGCCCCCCCCCGGCAAGACCGAGCAGCTCTGGGGCCTCGAGCCCCGCCATGAGTGAGTAGCTGCCCGCCTGCTTAGGCTCTGCGCACCGCCGCGGCGCCGCGTCAACTTTAGTAGCCACTTTGGCGCGCCAGCTCGCGACCCTCTGTGGCTATGCCTGCGCCTCCCTTGCGTGCTCCCGCGCTTCTCAGCAGCGCTGGGGCCGCCCCGCGGGCTGTTGGTTTTACGCCGCGCGCTCGCTGCTCTCGAAGCTTCAGCTAAGTGACCAGCAATTTTGGTTTGCCCCATCATGTTTCTTGCTGTATTGCTGTAGGCCTTAGTCACCTGGTGCCTCCAGTGCTACAGGGGTCGGGCGGTGCTGGGGTCGCCCCGCGTGCTGCGCTACACGCTGGCAGTGGGTTCACAGTGGGCCAGGTGCGCCTCGGCGCACCTTAAGCAACCTCGCTGCAGCGTCGTCAGCCCGCGACTCGCGCTTCGCCTTGCCTTGCGCCGCGCGCAGGTGCCTGCTGCATACTCGGGTAATGAGGCAGCCGCAGGACGCTCGTCCCGACGTGGTTGAACCGTGGTGACGTGTTGCGCTGGACCGCAAGTCGCATTTGTAGTAGGTGCAGTAGTAGTGGTAGTAGTAGTAGTAGTAGTAGTAGTAGTAGTAGTAGTAGTAGTAGCAGCAGTGGTAATAGTAGTAGTAGTAGTAGTAGTAGTAGTAGTCGTTGCAGCAGGGGTGATAGTAGCAGGAGTAGTAGTAGTCGTCGTAATATCAGTAGTAGTCGCAGTAGTAGTAGTAGTAGTAGTAGTAGTAGTAGTAGCCGTAGTAGTAGTAGTAGTAGTAGTAGTAGTAGTAGTAGTAGTAGTAGTAGTAGTAGTGGTAGTGGTAGTGGTAGTGGTAGTAGTAGTAGTAGTAGTAGTAGTAGTAGTAGAAAGTAGTAGTAGTAGTAGTGGTAGTAGTAGTAGTAGTAGTGGTAGTAGTAGTAGTAGTAGTAGTAGTGGTAGTAGTAGTAGTAGTAGTAACATCACTACTGTAGTCGTAGTCGTAGTAGTAGTAGTAGTAGTAGCAGCAGCAGTGGTAGTAGTAGTAGTAGTAGTAGTAGTATAGTAGTAGTAGTAGTAGTAGTAGTAGTAGTAGTAGTAGTAACAGCAGCCGTAGTAGCTCTGGTAACAGCAGTAGTAGTAGTAGTAGTAGTAGTAGCAGCAGCAGTAGTAGTAGCGGTAGTGGTAATGGTAGTAGTAGTAGTAGTAGTAGTAGTAGTAGTAGTAGTAGTAGTAGTAGTTGTTGTTTTTGTAGTAGTGCAAGAAGAAATACGAGTAGTAGTAGCAGTAGTAGTAGTAGTAGTAATAGTAGTAGTAGCAGCAGCAGTAGTAGTAGTAATAGTAGGAGTAGCCGTAGTAGTAGTAGTAGTAGTAGTAGTAGTAGTAGTGG
>CAUYUJ010017254.1:189519-242500 GCA_963575745.1 Prorocentrum cordatum | reverse complement strand
CCCCCCCCCCCCCCCCCCCCCCCGCCCTCCCCCCCCCCCCCCCCCCCCCCCCCCCCCCCCCCCCCCCCCCCCCCCCCCCCCCCCCCCCCCCCCCCCCCCCCCCCCCCCCACCAACCCCCCCCACCCCCCCCCCCCCCCCCCCCCCCCCCCCCCCCCCCCCCCCCCCCCCCCCCCCCCCCCCCCCTTCATTTCTCATGCCCCCCTTCCCTGTTCATCCTTCGCATCTTTCCCGTTCCCTGACCCGTCCTCCTCCTCCTCCTCCTCCCCCTCCCCCTCCTCCTCCTCCTCCTCCTCCTCCTCCTCCTCCTCATCCTCCCCTTCTCCTCCTTATAATGCTTCCAGTGGTTCAAGTTTTTAACCCCATGCTCCTTTTCGTCAGGTGCCCGAAGAGGTGGAACTTCGGAGTGAAGTGGATCTTAGCGAGGTCGCAGTTCACCAGGAAAACGACGCAACTCTCGCGCAACACTTGGTACTCCGACACTGTCGGCTTAGACTTCGCGGAGTGGTAAACCCGCATCCAAGTAAGCAGGGCCTCACCTGCTTCAACGAGCTCCTTTCCATGCGGGACTTCGCAGCCCGATCCTACATGATACTTCAACTTGTTGACTGCGAACTTCAGAATCTGGAAGGTTTCCGAACCTTTCAACTTGCAAATTCCTCCTCCAAAGCAGGCGCACTCCTCTCCTGGAAACATCTTCTCGTTCAGCGTTCCGATCCTATTTTCATGCGGCACCTCCTCCTCCTCATAATATGTCATGAGTTATGCCTCAAGTCGGTTCCAAACCGTTGATCGCGGCGCACCCCAAGGATTTGCAAACGTGAGTCTGCGCAAGACCGCGCTGACATACCTCTGCATGCATCCAAGGTGCACCGTGTGCAACGTGTCTAGCGCGAGCGACCGCACTGGCGATGTCCCGAGCGCCGCGCTGAACAGGGGGGACCTGTGAGTAACTGAGCCTAGTTTCCGCCCCAGGCAATCGCATCTCGGTCGCCAGAACACAGCTTTGAAGGGCAAGGGTACCTTGTGAAACTCGAGAGGTATCAGGCATTCAGGAGACGGCTCAAGACGGTCACCTTCCAGCAAGCCTAAGGGCGGACAGTCGGCTTTCAACAGGAGGCCTTTGTTCTTCACTGGCACCAGCAATGCCCACAGCTTCCTGCGCGTTTCTTCTGTGCCCACAACTACTTCGTGCTCGAAGGATTTACACGTTTCTTCGTACTCCTCCTCAGATCTATCTTCCCACAGCAAACCGCAGTTGTTCAAAAACTCGCCGTCCACGATCGGCAGCCCATCCTTAGAACATGGGCATATCGGACAGCAGTCGTGCACGCACCCCCACCCAGTTAGGCCCATGGATTTGGCGAATTCTGCCCAGTCGCCTTTCAGCAGCACGACAACGCTCCTGAACGAAAATTGCGTGGTGGGTTTCTCCCATGCTTCCCAGTCTGACCCGTCGTGTTTCTTGTCTGGCACCGAGCCCTTTATGAGGCATTGCAGCTGGAAGGACGCAACCTGCATCATAGAGTATATGGAGCAGTGCCCGCCACAACCACACCGCACATTTCGCTCACCTTCATGAAGCCGAGTTGATGTCTCTTTTTTGATATCATATTTATTATTGAAACGTCCAAGATGCTGCCCTCCCTCTGAATTTACAAAGCACCCTGGCGCGTGAGCTGCATGGTTATCCCCCCCTCGCTAACGCCGAATGGTTGTATGTGTTGTTCGCGTGTACTTGTGAAGGGGCGAGGGGCGGGTGGGTGGGGGGGCGGCGGAGCTGACGCAGTCGAGAGCTCGTTTCGACCAGCCGTCTGCGCCGTGTACCTTACACCATCCATGTACACTGCCAAAGGCAGTGGGTAACCTCCTCCCTCCTGTAGGCACTCCTGGACGTGGGGGTGTTCTTGGTACACCCTATTGGACATGAAACTGCTGTAATCGCCCGTGTCACCGTACCTCAACGATTCTTGAATGTCTTTATTATCCTCGACTTCTGCTGCGATCGAGTGGAAGACCTGCCTAAATAGGACCGTCTTGCTGCATTCATGCGAAGCCTTGCTCAGGAACGCTGGCACTCGAGCAGCGTAGAATGGCCCTCCGCTGGGCAAGTGTTTGTCCATCTCTTTTTTGTATCTGCCCGATTCAAGATCGGGCGGAAGACCGAAAGTTGACCATCTTCCTCCTGGCACATTGCATTGGGCTAGGTAACCACAGACAACACAAAAGTCTTTAGCTGATATCATTTTGCACGAGGCCCATACAGTTAGCAGGATCTCAAAAGCCTTGCTTCCAGCAAGCCGCATCTCCTCTCCAGCCTCATTGCGTATGTACTGCCTTTTTGGCACTCCTCGGGCTGCCTTCGAGCGGCGGCGCCATTGCTTTTTTTTGGGCGCCATCTTAGATTGAGCCAACGTTGCTGCTGCAAATGCAAACGCTCGTCTCTCTCTCTCTCTCTCTCTCTCTCTCTCTCTCTCCCTCTCTCTGGCATCTCAACCTCCTCTCCTCCTCTCTTCCCCCTCCTCTCCTCCCCCCCCTCCTCCTCCTCTCCCCCCCCTCCCCCTCCCATCACTGCTCCTCCCGCCCTCCTCCCTCGCATGGGCCCCACGCCCACTCTCCGAAGCTCTACGTTCTACGATCTGCCTTCTCATTTTCCTGGGCACCCGCTCGCACTGTCCCATGCGGCCCCGTCCACAGCAGGGAATGCTCAGTGCTCGGCTGCCTCGCGCTCGCGTGCCTCCCGCCGCCTGGCTCTCCTCCCTCCTCAGCAGCTGCAGCCTCAGCGCCTGGCACGAGTCACAGCCGTCGAAGGTTTGAATTTTCGGCTGGGGCCCAATCGGGCCGCTCGCGAACGCTTCCCCGCCAGAAATCCCATCTCCCCAAAGAGGCCCCCCAAACTCCTACGCAACTCCTTCGCAATTCCTCCGGTACATGTTTCTCCTACGTTGTCGTTTTTTTACATATATATATATATATATGTAAATATATGGTGTCCTCCTCTTTCCTACGCATTCCCTCCGCCCAACATTCCTACGTAATTCCTCCGGTACATGGGCGGCTGGGCGGATGGAATTTTCGGTGAAAACCACGTCGGATCAGGTTTTTCCTGGATCGGCCCTGGATCGGATCCCATTTTCCAGAACCCCTCCTCAATTCCTCGCTCCTCCGCAAGCCTCCTGCGCTCCAGGCCTCCTGCCTCGAGCAGCCTTCCTCAGGCTTCCCGCCGCCAGCGTCTCTCCTCGGGCTTTCTGCCTGCGGCGCCTCTCTTCGAGCTTCCGCCTGCGCCTCTCCTGGGGCTTCCTGCCGTCAGCGCCTCTCCTCTCCTCGGCCTCCTAGTCCGAGTCGCTCGGGCTCTCACTTTTCTTCTGCTTCTCTTTCTTGTCCTTCTTGATCGCAGTCTTCTTGCCGCTTGATCCCTTGGGCTTCGCAGCTTCGCGCAGACGCATCTCCTCTTCGTCTCTCGCCCAAGCCTGGCGGACTAGAACCTTTGCTTCCAGGAGAAGCTCTTCGATGTCTTTCTTCCAGCCCGCCACCTTGCCACACTGTGTCTCAAACTCAGCTGCAGTCACCTGGAGGCCGCTTTTTTTCGGGGGGGGGGGCGTTTCTAAACCCGAAACCGCTGTCCTGGGCTCTGGAAGTCATGGCGAAATGGCCCCTCTCAAAATCTACACCCTCCAATCGGTTTCCCCAAATCCTCACATCCCCGCCTCGTCCCTCTTCGAATGCTCATCCAGCCGCGCCTGCTTCTTGTGCGAGGCCTCATCCGTGACCATCATCTTCTGCAGGCTCTCGCTGGCAAACAGGCTCTGCACCTGGGCACGGACGGAGGGTGGGGAGCACCATGAGATAGGATACCTTGTAAGGAGAGGTGAGCAGAAGGAGGGAGGCCAAGGAAGAGAATCAGACGACAAGAAGATGATTTAAACACGCCCACGGGCTCAGGATGCGGGGCGAGGGGTCCGAAGAACTCCAGGGTGCACGCGCGGCGGACGAGCTGAACGGTGGAGGTGGACAGGCAGCTTCGAGGTATCAAATTCCCGAATTAATGGCAGGAGGGGCGGGCGCGAGAAGCTGACGAGCTATGGGAAGCCCATGGACGATCGGCACGCCAATCAAGGCGCCTTATTCAGCTGGTCGTCCATCGGCTTCCTCAGGTTATTCAGCTTCTCGCAGGACTTGTCGGTCTTAATGAGAGCCTCCACCTTGGATACCTCACCAAGGGCCTGCGTGTATGCCTGCTTCGCGGCTCTGAACTTGGTCAGCCACTCCGGTGTTTTTTTTTAGGCTCTTTAGGCGCCTTGCCACAGTCTTTCTCCTTGACGCCGCCTTTTGATTTGCCACCGTCTTTGTCTTTTTCTTTGCCAGCCTCTTTGGTCTTCTTGCCTTTCTCACTGTCTTTAGTCTTCTGCTCGTTGTCCGCAGTGTCTTTATCCTTCTTGTCTTTCTTTGGTTTGTCGCCCTCTTCGTCGGGGCCCGCTGCGCCCTCCTCTTCCTGATCCTCGATCTTTCTCCTCTTAGACGGTGGTTCCTCTTCTTCGTCGTCGTCTGCGCCTCTCTCTCTGCTGGCCGCCGCCGCCCCATCCTCAAGAGCCGTTTCGCCCAACCACTTCTCAGTGCGAGTCCACCTTCTCGTGAATCTGTCGTTCAGTTGGTGACGCACGAGGAGAAATTCAAGGATGCCTCCCAGATCACAGTATCTTGTGTAGATCCCGCCCATGATCGCACAACTAGTGCAATATTTAATTGCAATGGCTAGGCCAGTTGGCCCACCCCCCTTTAGCCACGCGATCCGTCCAAGCGTGCAATATTCCCCCAGAGCAGCCTCCTCTTTCTCCATGCTCTCACCCTTCTCCATTTTCACATCCTTCTTCCAATCTAAGTGGCATTTTTTTGCCCACCTAGCCCTGTATTCCTTCTGTGCCTTCCAGCCTTTCTCCTGCTTGTATTCCTCCTGGATCGTCTTGCTTGCTTCCTTCGCGCGGTTCCATCGCCCTGCAGCTTCATTGCCTTGAGTGGTGTCCAGGGTGAATTTGTACCCCGCTGCCTCCATCTTGTCGTAGTACATCTTCTCTTTTTGTCATATGCGCTTAGCTGGCCGAAGACTTCATCGAGATCCTCATCCTCGTCGTTGTCGCCATCCTTCTTCAGAAGAGCTTTGTACCTAGGATCCTTTTTCCTCATCCCTTCCACCTTCGTCAGCAGATTTGTCTTGTAAAGGTCAGCGAGCTTGGCCTGCATTACAGTGTGGGCTTCCTCCTCCGAGCGCGGAATTGCGGATTCATTCTGGATGTTTGCGATCTGCGTTTGAAGTAGCTTTACCAGGCTGCTCCCATCCGTGGCCTCAACTTGCGCAGCATCCATATTCGGGGTCGGCGCCGCAGACTCTACGGCCTGGAGGGGGCGGGAACTTCCTGGGGCGTCCTCGCGAGTTCCGGTTTGCTTCTTGGGGGGCGGTGGTTGCAGCGATTCGGATGCGTGTCGTTTGCTCTCTTGGTTTCCTGGTGTACCCACGCTTGTCAAAGATTTGGCGTCCTCTTCCAGTTGCTCCTCTTTTTTCTTGTTCTCGTGTTTCATCAGCTGCACTCTGCTTGCAACCCCTTCGACTCTTTCGAACACCTGTCTGTATTTTTGCATTAGCTGCTCGTGCTCCTCTCGTTTCTGCTGTCGCTCCTTCTTTCGCTCCTCCTTCTCCTGTTTTCTCTTCAACTTCGCCGCTGCTTCATCCTCTTCAGCGTTTCTCATCTCCTCCTCGGCTCTCTCGTTCTCAAGTCTCATCTTTTCTTTTTCTTCTTCGCGTTCTGCTTCCATCTTTTTCCAAGCTAGGTCTATCTCTAGATCATGAAGCTGACGCTCCTTCTCCTCCTCTTCTTTGCGTTCTTTCTCAAGCGCTTCGTGTTTCTTTTGGAGCTCGAAGATCGCTTCCGCCTCTTTTTGCATCCCTTCTTCATCGCACACTGACGAATTCGACGAGTTCAGTCCTGCGCTGGGCGGCGGGGACGGGGAGCCCACAGCTCCGACTGTCCTGATTGGCGGCGTGCTTGGAGCGGGCTGCGGAGCAGATTCTCCTCCTCCGTCTGCTGCTTCCTGGCGCTTGCTCCTGCACCTGCTCCTGCCCTCGGAATCTGCCTCTGCTCCTTCTGCTGCTGATGATGCGCCTGTTCCTGCTTCCAGTCTTTTTGCGATCCCCTTTAGCCTTCTATATTCGAGCTTCTCTCCTGCGCTCAGCTGGCGGTCCGACATCAACTCAACGGAGCATGGTGACTCTGACACCGTCTGCGTTGCCTGCGGGCGAAGGGCGGCTGGGAAGGGTGGAAGGTGGGATTGGCGAGGGGGGTAAGTACATTATCAGTCTCGTGCGTTCATCGGCGGGTCGCCTTCAGTGCTGCTTCGTGCTTTTTCTTAATGAGATCCCAGCGTTCTTTCAAGGACAGCATCTGGAGGAGGCGCGACTCGGCCAGGCCGGACTCGGCCGGCCGGACTCGGCCAGACTGAACTCGGCCAGGCTGGACTCGGCCAGGCTGAACTCGGCCAGGCTGGACTCGGCCGAGGCCGGACTCGGCCGGGTCCGGACTCGGCCGGGCCGGACTCGGCCGGCCGGACTCGGCCAGTCCGAACTCGGCCCGGCCGAACTCGGCCGGCGCTCTCGCTGCAGCGTGGCGCGCGGTCCGGACTCGGCCAGGCCGGACTCGGTCGGGTCCGGACTCGGCCGGGCCGGACTCGGCCGGCCGAACTCGGCCGCGGCCTAACTCGGCCAGGCCGGACTCGGCCAGACCGGGCCCGGCCCAGATCGCACTCGGCCGGGTTGCTTCAAGAGGGGTCTGTCGGGGACCTTCAGATGGAGGGATGATGGGGATGAGCAGGAGGTTTAGGATTCAGAGAGAGCGGCAAGGAGGAGGTGGGATTTCGGGGGGATCCTCCAGATTCAATGGGGGGGGGAAGGAACAGGAGGAAGAGACGGGGGGGTCTGAAGGATTCAGGTAGGAGGGGCCGGGAGGAGGTTCCGAAGCAAGTGCTCTCTCGCTGCTCTGTCAACTCGACATCTGTCGTTGACGACATTCTTCTCCTCCCTCTCCTACTTCTCTTCTGACTGTCGGGGCCCTCTTCCCTCGCTCTCGGGGGCCTTGGGGGCGCCCCTCGGGATCACATTGGAGGAGATCGACCCAAGAAAGACTGGGGCCTTGAGCTTCCCCCCCTCTCCCTCGGGAGCTCCCAAATTCGCCAATCGGCCCCTATTGGAGCGCCATTGGGGGCGCCCTTCAGTACTATTGGAGCCGTCTCGGGCCTCTCTCTGGCTTCTCTTGGGGCTACATTGGGCCCTCCTGGAGCAATCAATCGCTCCCGGACGGGCATCGAAACTAATCAGGCGGAAGGCAAGACAACACAAATTTGATTTCCTTGTACGTGTTTCAAAGATTTGGGCTTCCTGGGGCCCCCTTGGGAGGCTCCGTGGCCACGGGGGCCCGCCTTGGGGCGGTCGGGGGGTACCTTCCAGTATGTTTGCGGTCATATCTGGCCATTCCCAGCCATTTGGGAGGTCGTCTTCAGCCTCCCCGAGGCCCTCTTCGAGCCATCATGGGCCGTCTTGGGCGCGCCCATCGATCGCGGGGCGCCCCGTCCAGCTCCAGGGGAGGGGGTAATGGGGGAGGGGTGGACCACCTACCCCCCCGGCGCGGAAGAGGGAACGGGTGGAAGAGGAACCGCGTTGAACCACTTTCGCCCAGAAAGCTGGTGGGACTAGACGTGGGCTTCCAAGTGTAAAGCATGTAACGTCTGCCCTCGACGAGGGTATTCCTAATGTAACTCCTGCTCCGCATTCTCCCCCCCCTCCTCTTACACCTCTAATTTTCTTACTCCTCTTCCGCGGTGCTCTCGCCGACGGTCTTCTGCACGGGCTCACGGCTGAAGCTCCTGCGTGAGAACCGTGGGAAAGGGCGGCAGACGCGCTCAGTGCTGCCTCACTGGCGGCCCCCTTCCCCTGCTCCTCCTTCTCTACCTTCGCTTCCTCCTGTCATCCTCCTCTTCCCCTGCTCTCTCGCGCCTTGTTCACTCTCCCGCGCCATCCTTCTAGCCGCCGCGCATGCCTCCGCTGGCCGGGGGGCGCGCGGCGCCCATGGCGGAGCTCGCGGGCGCCGGCGCGGCTCTGCCTCAGGATGCCCGTTTCATCGGGGAGGGGCGCCTCCGTTTTTTCTTGCTCACCTCTTTCCCTTGCTCGCTGCATGCCTTTTCCCGCCCTCGGGGTTCCGGACTGTCCCTGGGCGGCCCTTCGTTCCTGAGTGCCACGCCGCGGGCTTCCTGCTCGGGCGGGCTAGCGCGCTGCCTCCTTTTTTTGGTTTTTGCCTTTGCGCGTGGGCACCTCTCCGATGCAAATATGTTCTCCCAGGCGGGCGCAGCGCCCCCTCTTCGGCAGTTCGACCTCAACGCCTTCACTTTTGCGCACATAGCTCGGCTACCGCCTCCAGTGGAGCTTCAGGCCCTGGGGGACCGAGGCCCTTACTTACGCCTTCCACCCCGGGAACCGAGGCGTAGAGCTGAAGAGGAGTGCTTGAGGATACTGCCAGCGGGCGCGAAGACGTACTCGCCGCGCATGTTGCGCAGGATGGCTTGGGACGCGCTCATGCGCAGGCACAGGGGTCTGAACTCGTCGCCCCTACTGTCCACGCTCGCCCCACCCCGCCGGGTCACTGCCTAGCTCTGTCCCCGTTTGGGCTCTTGTATCCTCCTGGGGCAATGCCGGATGCCATGCCTCGTTCCTGCATGCTCCTTTGCTTGGCAGGTTCGTGTCGCATCGTGTCTTCCATCTTCCAGCTCTGCGCCTGTATCTCGCACGTCGCACCCCCCTTCTGTGACCTCCGCCTCGGCCCTGCGCATTCCAAACATTGGGGAAGGGTCCCTTCTTCTGACTGCCTCCGCAGGGCGCGAGCAGAGATGGAAGAGCTTCGTCGTCTGGGGGAGCATCCGCTAGCTCAACGATGGGAACGGGACATTGCAGCCGCACAACTCGCTTATTTTTTTTTTGTTTTTTTTTTTTTTTTTTTTTTTTGTTTTTTTTTTTGTTTTTGTTTGTTTTTTTTTTTTTTTTATTTTATTTTTTTTTTTTTTTTACAGCGGGAGTGGACGTCAGCCAGGGGTCCTACTTCCTCAAAGTGCATGAGGAGGTGGTGCTCCACGCAAGTCTGATGTCATGGATCGACGGGGCCTCGGGCCGCGAGCGTGGCCCGGCAAGTGCCTCTCGAGCGTTTCGTTGCCCTGATGTGCCGGTCGTGGCAGCGTCGCGCCTGGCTTCGGCGGTCGCCGCGGCTTCCGTCGCAAGCCCGCAGCGGGGGGCTCAGAGGTGCGCACCGCGCGCCGGCTCGGCCGTGGATTCGCCACAGATGCTGTCCACGCCGCTCCCGGGGACGGGGCGGCCCCCCCATTCAGTGCCAGGCTTTTCTCCAGATCTTCCAGATGCGGTTCCTGATTCCGGGCGGCCCGGGGGCGCCCACCCTGCGGACGTGGGCGTGCGTCCAGGCCGTCTGCGTGTGCTACCCTGTCTTGTTGCATCGTTTCATGTGCATAGTTACCTGGTCGCGCAGTTGTCGTCGCGAGCGCGCGCGCGCATTCACGTGATTTCGTTCGAGTTCTCCCGCTCTCCCTTGCACCCGGCCCGCGGGCATCGCGACTCTGTTGTCTCGCTGTTTCATTCCATGCCTTTCCTCGGTCCGCTGCCTCCTCTGTTCCCCTCATCGTGATTTCCGTCGTCTAGTCAACGCCCGCTGCCGATCAGGCGCCGCGGAGTCCATCCAGGCTACCTCCGTGGACATCGTCGCCAGCCTGGCCTCCATGACCGCGGGCACCCGCTGTGCGTGGGGATCCTTGCGTGCCGTGGCTGCCGCCCTGCGCCTTTCAAGGGAGCACGCTGAGCTCGCCAGGGACTCTTTGACTTCCTCTGGGCGCCTCGCCTGGGTGGGGGACTACGTCATCCTGAAGCAGGTGCCCAGCACTCCTTCAGCTCTCCTGCCTCGCGGGCAACCGTGGCTTCTATGTCCCTTATCTTTCTCTCGCTCTGTTTGCTGTTTCCATCGTGGCTTGTTCCCGTGCAAATTCATTGCTCACGCGGCGGCCCATTACTTCGACGCCGTTCCCCCTTGTCTTCCTGCCGATTTGCCCTCCGGATTCAACCTTGCAGGCGCCGTTCTTCATCCCCGAGCTGGAGTTCCTCGAGGCGTCGGGGGAGGGGGTGGCGTGCATGTGGCGGGCGCTCCGACGCCCCGGACAACCAGAAGTTCCTGTGGCAGTTCTCTCCTGCTTCTTGCAGGTTCATTGGGGGTGGGCCCCGCAGGACCGCGCGGGAACTCTCCGGCCATGGGGCCGTTCTTCGTCCAGATCGGCGTAGTTCGGTCTCTTTGATATTCGCCATGCTTCTGCTTTCATCTGTTTTGCCGTTGCTGTCTTTCTGCTGCGCCGGTCCTCGCCGAACGTCGCCGATTCGGGGGATGAGCGCTATCTTGCTTCCGCATGTTCTACCCTCTAGCGCCTTGCTTTGACGCATCCTTGCCACGCAAGGGGGGGGGTCGCCTTTCCTTCCCGCTAGGACTTCGACGATGTCCTGCATGAGCTCCTGGGCAGCGTTGCCCAGTGCCGCGACGGCCTACTCGAGTTTCTCCAGGGGGGGCCGTTCCTAGTGTCGCCGTGGTGATGCGCCTGCGCGGTGCATGATTTTCAGGGAGGCGCCGGGGGCGCTTCGCTATAATATTTGCATGCGGCGAGTCAAACCTCATTCGCTTTTCCTTTCTCCTCAGCGCCACTTGTTTCTTTCACCTTCCGCAGAACACGCCGCGCACCCTCGGTCACAGCTCCTCTGATATCGCGGCCCCCCCGGGGCCTCGGACGGGCAATTCTGCTTCCATCCATTGTGGGCGGGGCGGTTTGTTCTCGCCAGGCCTTTGCAATCGTTATGGACGCGATGGTGACGCCGTTCTTTCATCCCCTTCCTCAGCCTGGCCCCTTCCTGTCGACAGCGTCTCTTCAATCCGCCGCTTCCCTTGCGCCGGCCGCTTCTGCCGCCGCGCGCGGCCCACGTTCTGCAGCCGTGCTTCTACTCGTCAAATTGTTCGTGCGCCTCGGGCACGTGCACGGCACGCGGCAGCTACTCTCGTCGCCCTTCGTCTCGCGGCGGCCCCGCCGCAAAAGTATGCAACAAGTCCACAACGAGCCCGCCTTTTCTGCGACCTCCGCCAAGCTACCCCTGCTCGGCCATTCTGCGGGTCTCCCTCATGCGCGGTGTCCGCGGCACCTGCGGTACTTGTTTTTCTCTCTCGTGCTTCCCGGTGCCGCGTCCATTGCCCGCTATTGCCGCGCCTAGGAGGTATCCGGTTCATTGGCCCCCCTCCCTCTCACTAACCGCGGCCGCCGCCCTGGTCGCAAGGGCCCCATGGCAAGTGCGCCCTCGGCTATGGCTGCGGCGGCGGGGGCTGCGGCCCCCGCGGGCCAGCCGCAGGGTGGGCGCGAGGCTGCAGCCGCCAACCCCGTCGAGTGCGTCATCTTGAAGTCGCAGCGCGGGGCTAACAAGCTGGCCGTGGCAGGCCGCGCGCCACCCAGATGTCTTCCTGCGTGTCTCCTGCACTCTTTACATTCCCTCGCATGTGATCCACGCTATTCTAGCAACCATCTGGCGCCGCCGTCGGAGCCGCCGTCGACGACGACGACGACGGCGAGGACGGTCACGACGGAGCAAACTGACCAAAACGATAACGACGACGACCACAACGATCACGACGACGACGACGACGACCACCACCACCACCACGACGACGCGACGACGACGACGACGACGACGGGGGCGACGGCGGAGGCGACGACGACGACGGCGACGACGGCGACGACGACCACGACGTCGACCATCCATTTCCGGGCCAAAGTGTTTGGCCCGAAAACGCTCTTCAAGTTTTTGCAAGAAAATGCTCTTCAAGTTTCCTTGAGGAGTCCAGGCGCTCCGCCGTTAAGCTCGCCCGTTTCCAGAAGACAAAGAGGGGCGGGCATCGAGGGTGTGGGATCTTCGCGTTGAATGGCACGCGGGCAAGTAAGAGCGAACAGTCTTACAACGCTGCTTATTATTGTTGTTGTTGCTGTTGTTGTTGGTGCTGTTGTTGTTGTTGCTGCTGTTCTTGTTGTTCTTGTTGTTGTTGGTATGCCGATGTTAGGGCGTTCCGAGCGTCGCTCCTTTGGCTGTTCGGGTCTTCGGCAAAAGAGGGGGCCGTGTTCAGGTGTGGCCGCGTTCGGCTGTTCCTCCCCTTCGCTCTGCTCCTCCCCTCTCCTCCGCTCCACTTAATTTTCACGAGCCTGCTGCTCCTCTGTCGTCGCGCATCTTCTCTCTGCGGTTAGCCTAGGGGCCGTGATTTCCTCGGACAGGCTACGTGTTCCATTACAAGAGGCAGAAGAAGGGCGAGCACATATGGCGTTGCCGGGCACAGGACGCTTTCTCTTTATTCATACCCTTGCCTCACACGTGTAATGTTGCCCGACCCCTTCTCCCCCAGGGCGAACTCCACTCCGCACATGGCTCCGCACGTCTATTCGGCAGGCTTCTGGCTCATTGATTTGCGTGCGCGGGGGCGGCTCGATCATTTGTACAAGTGTGGCTCCGCACGTTCGTTTTGAGCAGGCCTTTGCGCCACTTCTGTCAGGGACCTGAAGCTTCATGCCGTTTGTAGCGGTCTCTTTCGTTTTCTCTGCCACTTCGATTCGTTTGTAGCCTGGCGCTACGGAGTGCCGCCCTCTATCCACATGGGTACTCCCGTCTCTTTCCAGAGTGTTCCTGGTCAGTTTACGTGGCGCTCGCGAGTCTTCTCGATTCTTCAACTGTACGGGCGCGGACTCATGGGAGGGGGCCGCTTCCTCGCTTCCGCCGCGCCCATGCGACTTCCTTTACATCTCGCTTGCGCGCTGGGTGCGATCGCCTCACTGAGCGCGGGGGACGGTCCGGGGTACGACTGCGCTCCTTCGCGGGCTTCCCATTCCGTGATCCAGCACACGCGACGGACGCTTCTTGGCTTTCCGGGGGGGGGTGCTGGTGAGGGAACCCAGGCGAACTGCAAGGCGCTCTTGATCACGACCCTCGATGAGGCCACTGGCACGCACACTGTCGTCGGCACGCCGCCGCGCCACGTCTGCGGCATGCCGGATCCAGAGCGGGTCCGCGCCACCGTTTCCTTTTCTCTTTTTTGTGCTTCTTTCAGATGGCACTCGGAGTCTCCAGGGTGAGCGTTTCGGGCTCCATGGGCCCGGCCTGCCGAGGTGCGGGCGCGGCCCCCGCTTCCACGGCCGCGTCTTTTCATTGCACCTCCAAGCTATCGCCGCGTCTCAGTTCCATTTCTCTCTCCCCCCCCCCAGCTCTCTCCTGTGCAGGTTGCGCGGGAGGTCGCTGCGCAGGAGCTCTCGCGGCTCGCCGTCGAGCAGCCTTTTACACCGTGCACCCGCGTGGTGTCGGACGTGCTTGGCGAGACCGACCAGCCTGACAAGCTCGCCATGCCCGGCAACCAGTCTTTGAAGAAGAGAGTGTGGGCTGCCAGGGCATCCGAGAAGGGCAAGAAGCTGAAACAGGGCGAGGACATCGAGGAGCCTGACTACAGCTCCGTCAGCACCGTTTGCATTCCCAAGGCTCTGATGAAGTACGACGACGACCCTTTTCTCCTCTATGACGCGGGCCAGCCTGCAGGGGAGGATCGCTTCTTGATCTTCGGTACAGGCGCTTCCGTCCAGACTCTGGCAACGTGTTCTCGTTGGTTTGCAGATGGGTCTTTCCGCATATCTCCAGAGCCCTTTGTACAGGTCTATACGATCCATGGGGTTGTGGCTGGATACGCCCTTCCGTTGCTTTACGCTTTGTTGCCTAATAAAAAGACAACGACCTACGTCCAACTCTTCAACGCGGTGCGCCTCTTGGTGTCCAAGGTCCCTGGCGTTAAAGGCGTCGCGGGGGCCGTGGAGCGGATCAGTCTCGATTTTGAATTCGCGGCATACAAGGGCGTGTGCCAGGTCTTCCCCGGCGTCGCCGCAGACGGGTGTCACTTCCATTTACAACAGGCAATCATGCGCAGGATCCAGGATTCCGGCCTGGCGCAGAAATACTTCGAGGATCAGGCCTTCAGGATCAGAGCGCGCTGCCTTGGCACGCTCTCATTCCTCCCCCCCGGATCGATTCCCGGCGCCTTCGAGCTCCTCCGGGGGGAGTTCCCCCCAGGCGAGCACCACTTGCTATCGTACTTCGAGCGCACTTGGGTCGGGGAGCTCGACCGTCGCAAGGTTTCTGTGACCGCCAAGGGGCCCCCCAAGCGCGCAGCTCCACTTTTTCCTCTCGAGTTCTGGAGCACGCACGAGAGGGCCCTGAAGGGCGATGAGCTGACGAACAATATCGCCGAGCGGCGCTCTCCTGGCAGTCCGAAGGGATGTCTTTCCATTTCCCTCCTCTTTCTTCTGCTTCATACGGGGTCGGGCTCTTCGTCGACCACGGGGCCTCCACCTCCGGGCCATCCTGCCCTCGCCCACGGGGTCGCATCCAAATCAAATCGCCAGACACAGATGACTTCCCGGAGAAAGCTCTTCCCGGGGACCCCCGCGCATCCAGGCATAGTCCTCGCGTGCGCTTGTCCTGGGTTCGGGATTCTCCAGACGCAGATCCGATGCATTTACTCCCTGTTGGTTGCAGGCTCCCCTGTTGATTACGTCGCGCCCCAAGGCATGGCGCGCGAAGCCCTTCTGTTGGGCGGTTCAGAATGCTTTCCAGGGTACTGCCCCAGCTATGCGGAAATCCCACTGGTTCCGTTCCCCGGGGTCGTTCCTTGGCCGCGCCCCCTCGGCTTTCTCGCGTTGGGCGCTATGCTTCAGTTCGCCATTTCTCCCCGGGCCTGCTGTCCACCCGCCCAGTCGATCGAAGCGCAGGGGTGTGCCATCGCTTTTTCCGTTTTCTACTGACCACCTCCTTTTCCACATTCCTACCTCTTTCGTCTCCACCGCTTCCTCAGGATACCCCTCTATACTTTGTTTCCTCAACCAGCGGATCCGCAGGTTCCACCGCGCATTCCGGATCCAGTTGCACCACGGGGCGAACAAACCGTCCATGGCGGCATTCTTGGAGGCGCGCGCGCAGCTTCATTGTTCCTCCCAATGTCGTAGTCGTACTCCAGGTGCCTTCCAATCTTCTGCTCTCCTGCCCCCTGTCTTCTCGCGCCCGCTCGCCGATTAGTCTTGCGTCATCCCGCCGCCCTGGCGCTCCTGATCTGCGGCAGCCTGCGCACGCTTCGCTATCATTTTTTGCGCGCGGCGCGACGCGAGGGGGGAGGGGGGAGGGGGGGGGGGCGGGTTGCAGGTCGGTGGGGGCCTCTGTTGCTGCATGCTCGGTTTTCCCTTCGTTTGCCCCCCCCCATTGACCTCCTTCTGCGGGGTGCCCGGCAGGCGCTCCACGGGCAGCAGAGGCACACGGATAACAACCTGAATCAGATTGGCCTGGGCCACGTCAAGGAACCCACGGCGCGGTGTAAGTCGAGGACTCTCTTTTGCTGGATTTGCTCTTTGTTGCGCGACCGGGGGCGGCGCGCGTTCACAGGACCGCCCACCCGAGTCCACTCTATTCTATCTGCGCCCATGGTCTTCCTAAGTTGATATCTGCCACACAGACCCCCGACCCCCCCCTCCATTCCCCGCGTGTGCATTGAGATTATTTCTTCCGGGTCGGTTGGGCCATCCAACGAGGCGTCCTTTTCCTACATGGTCATTCCCCGCCCGTTCTGTTGCATGTTCGTGGGCATCCCCCTACTCGTCCGCGCCCCCTCACCCGCGGACATCCCCCAGTCCGTGGACATCTCCCCGCCCGTGGACATTTGGAAAACTTCCTGGGGTGGACTGCCACCTAGGACCGCCATTCGCACTCATTCTGCCGTCTGCGGTTTCTGCGTGCTTCTTTTGCCGCGTCTGAACGCGCGCGCGGCCGCCATTTCGCGCTCCCAGCACATTCTTTCTCACGGGACTTTTCTCCAAGGTGCCGGTGCTTGGACAACCTGCTGAACGCGTGGTTGAACGATTTCGACTCCGTCAAGTGCGTCCGGGCCATCGCGCAGATGTACATGGCTATGACGGACTGAATGGAGCGACTTCTATCTGCGATGTTGCCGCCCGCTTCTTCCGCCACATCGCCCTCCCCTGGCGCTAGTCGCCCTCCCAGAGCCGTTCTGGCTCAAGGCAGCGCGACTAGCGCTATGCACTCGCACTCGGCGCCCCCGCCTCAACCGCTGCGGCTATGGTTCGGACCCGGGCCACGAGAGGCAGAAGAATTCGTTCAGCGCTTCTTTGAGGCGCAACAAGATTTCAACCTTGTATCTTGCGAGCTTCTCCTGCCGCCCGGCAGCGTTGGCTTCGTCGTCGAGATGAACGGGGCCGGCCTGGCCTGGCTCATGGACGCCTTCCCTGTCTTCATCGCCGTTAGCTCTCAGGCTGCCCGCGGAGGGCGCGCTGTCACGATTGCGATCGGCGGGCCGAGGGCTTACGTTCCCAGCGCTGTTCGAGAGGCAGTCGCATGGCTTCTGGCGGGTCCGCGCGTAGCCGCGGCCCCTGCATCGAGCGCCTTCCCTCGGCGACTGGGCGGGGGACTTCCAGAGTCGCCGGTGGACCTCGCGAGCACGCAAGAGTACGGTTCCCCTCCCGATGTCGTCAGTGGCCTCGCGGCGGAACGCGCGGAAGAGGCGGCCGATGGGCTGTCCCCCACGCAGCCGGTCGGCCCAGCTCGACCGCTCCTCTGAGCCAGCAACTGACCATGAGGTGGCCTCGGGCGGGGTGCGCGCGACGATCGGTGACCCCGGCAACGTTTTCTATGCCAGTTTCTCTGTCCATGCGCGTGGAGGCGCGGGCCATTTTTCCGCCTGGCCACGTCGCAGTGGACGTGCCTTCTGTTTGCCACTGGTGGAGGCTAGCTTTGCGCAGTCCTCTAATCTCACTTGTCCCTCTCCTTCGCGCGCCTCGGGATTCCTCCTTCATGTCCACTCTCGGGCCTTCCACGCCACGGACAGATCCTCTCACCAGCTTCTGGCATCGCTCGGACGTGTGCATTTTTTCTCGGCGAGAACCATCGAGGACCATCCTGGACCATCGAGCCAAAAATACACGCACGAGACCGACACATGCACAAGGAATGGACGTCCGAGCGACGGCGAGAGCTCCCCTACCCGAGGATTTGGGACCAAGTCCGCCCCTGGCATTCGGCGCATGGTGCGCCCGAGGTTCGGCCACTGCCTCGCCCCAGGGCTGTGCTCCCGTGCCGTCCGAGCGCTCCCGCGCAGGGACGGCGCGGCGCGCCCCGGGCGTGCCGCCAGAGGACGCTGCGTCCGAGCACGCTGGTCCTCGGGTGCCCATGGGGCCGCGAAACGAGTGAGGGGTGTGCTGAAACGGGCGTGGCGCGCACATGTGGAAATCCCGATGTGGCCACGCAACGTTCGAGGGGTGTGCAGGAACGGTGGTAACGCCCACAATGCGGACTCTGCCAGTGGGGCTGTAGGTGCAGCTGCCTATGGGGCCACGAAACGTGCGAGGGGTGTGCTGAAACGGGCGTGACACCACATGCGAACCCTGCCACTGGAGCGTTAGGTGGAGCTGCCTGTGGGCCACGAAACGTGTGAGGGATGTGCCGGAATGGTGGTGGCGCCCACACGTGGACCATGCCATTGGGTATGCGGAAATTGTTGGCCAGGGGCCGATGTCGATGAGGATGACGATGACGTTGGATGATGACGATTACGAGGTCGGTAATGGTGATGATGATGATGTTGATGATGCTGCTGCTGCTGATGATGATGACGCCAATGCCGATGACAACAATACTAACGAGGATCTTGCTGATGATGATTGTGAAGCTGATGATGGCGTTGTTGTTGTTGGTGTGCGGGTGTTCTTGTTGTTGTATCGTGTTGTTGTGATTGCAAGTTATCGGGACCGGGTGTGTTTGTTGTTGTTGTGGTTGATTGCTGTATGATTTTTTTGCTGTTCGGTTGGCTTTTTGTTTGCTGAGTTTTGTAGATTTATTGTTGTTTGCCCTGCAATGGGGGCCTTGGCTTTGCTTTTGATGTTTGTTTGCTTTGTTGTTGTTTGCTGCTGTGTTGGCTGTTGTGTGTGCTTGTTTTGTGCTGTGCTTTGTGTTTGCTTGTTTTGTGTCTTTTTGTTGCTTTTGCTGTGCTTGTGGTGTGTGCCTGTTGTTGTGCTTGTGTGCTGTATGTTGGATTGAGCTGTTGCTGTTGCTGTTGCCGTTGCTGTTGCTGTTGCTGTTGATGTTGCTGTTATCGATGTTGTTGACGATGGTGCTGATGGTAGTGGTGGCGATGCTGATGATGATGTTGATGCTGCTGGTGATGATGATGACGATGCTGCCGATGCTGACGATGCTGATGATGATGAGGATGGCGATGATGCTGCGGATGATGATACTAATGCTGATGATGATGATGCTGATGTTATGCAGAGAGCAGAGGTGCGGACGGGAGGAAGGAGCCGGAGGTGGGAGTGAGACGCGGGGTGCGTCCTCTCCAATGCGAGGGCTCAGAGAACAAGAGCACGCGCGAGGGCGAACACGGGGGGAGGGACGTCCCAGCGACGGAACGATCCATTCTTTTGGGGGCGCCGGAGATACCTTGCGCGGCGCGCGGCGCCGCTTGGGCCGGAGAGAGGCGCGCATCTCCAGGGCGGCGGCGCGAGGGCGCGACGACGGCCGCGCGTCGCGCGTCGCGGGCGCGCTGCTCGACGGCAGGTGGCCGAAGCTTGTGAAGGCAGGTGGCCGAAATGCACGGGCGTGCGGCGACCCGGCATTGATTTGTCGATCGGCGCGGGCCCGCGCCCCCCCCCACGGAGTAGATCTTGGATGTTTTTGGCGCCTGTTTCAAGCAGATGGAGTCTCCCTCCTAGGACGCACTGCTACAAACAGTCGCGGTAAACAGAGGTCCAGTAGTTCGGCGGCGAGCGAGGGCGGGAGAGCGAGAAGGAGAAAGCCTTCTCAGAAGGCGGCGGGGCTTCTCGGAAGGCCTCTGGCCTGAAGTTTTCTGCGTCTTCGGGAAAGGCTTGGGGCATCTCTCAGAAGTCCAGGGGGCTTCCGAGCCTTCCGAGAAGGCCTTCTCTTTTTTTCTTTCCCCCGCGGGGGCTCGCCGCCAGCCCATCCCAAAACAGCCGCCAGGCGAGTTGCCGTGATGATGGGTGGGGAACAGTAAGTACGGCAGAGTTCAGGATAGCATTAAACAAGAGTAGCCACTAATCCGAAGGCTAAAGCTAGACAGAAAGAGCATACTACACAATTTAGTCTAAGCAAATAAGAGGCAAATATGAGTGCCATGCAGAGCAGGCCTCAAAAGCAACCCAAAAGTGAACCGCATCCGTCTTCGTGGATATGTCTTAGGAGGAGTGAACCACAAGCGTCGGCGAGCGTGATTTGCTGCGTTCTGCTGGCCGAGGGAGGAGGAGAGGAGGAGGAGAGAGGAAGGAGAGGAGGAGGAGGCGCGAGGAGGAGGAGGAGGAGGAGGAGAGTAGGAGGAGGAGGAGGGGAGGAGGAAGGAGGAGGAGGGGGGAGGAGGAGGAGGAGGAGGGAGGAGGAGGAGGAGCAGGAGGAGGAGGAGGGGGACCGCCTCTCGCCCCGGCTCGCCACGGGCCCCCGCGGTCCGTCGCCGCCCCCACCGCCCGACTCTTCCGCCGACATGCCTCGCTCGCGGCCGTCCAAGTCAAAAAGAGGAGGAGGAGGAGGGGGAGGAGGAGGAGGAGATGGGGGAGGGAGGGAGGAGGACGAGGAGGAGGACGATGAGGAGGAGGAGGAGGGATGGGGAGAACGAGGAGGAGGAGGGAGGGGGGAGGAGGATGAGGAGCAGGACGAAAACGAGGAGGGGGACGAGGAAGAGGAGACGAGTAGTGTCAGCTAGTGTCGTTTAGCGTCCTTTAGTTAGTTTAGTGTCGTTTCGTGTAGACTGGTGTCATTCAGTGTCCTTTATTGTCTGCTCGTGTTCTTTAGTGCCGTTCAGTGTCCTGATAGTGTCGTTTGGTGTCGTGGTAGTGTCGACTACTGTCAGTTTAGTGCCGTTCGGTGCGGTTTATTCTGCTGTCCCACAAGACAGCCTCAGCGGCCCCCAAGACAGCGCCAAGGCGGGCCAAGGGGTCCGCGAGGTGGGCTTAAATGCCTTCAAGAGGGCCCCCCAAAACGGCACAAGACAATTCTCTTACAGGACGGCCCTACAGCGCCCAACACGGCCCCCAGACGGCCCAGAGCGGCCCCCAAGACGGCCCAAGACGGCAGGGCAGGCCAAGAGCGCCTAACGACGGCATCAGAGGCCCACAGGAGACCCCAGGAGGCACTCATGAGGACCCCAAGAGGCTCCAGTGCTTAACCGCACACGCATTTTTGCTCAAGCGGCTCAAGACCTGGAGGCACACCGGTGTTTGTGACCATGTCTGGCCACGGCGGCTCCCGGACGTGCCCAGTTTGGGGGTGCGTTTGCTCTGCGAGCCCTTGGTCCGGACATAGCTCTGTGAAGGCGTTGAGCCGGAGCGCGGAGCTGTGCGTGGAACACCTGGCAGTGGCCGCCGGCGATGCGACGGCCGTGGCTGGAAGCAGGCGTGCGCGGCAGTCGCTTGGAGCTCGCCGCGTGGTTGGCGCGCTCGAGAAGGACGAGCCTTTCGTGGTCATCCGCAGTTTCGGCCGCGCCGGCGTCCTCGAGAGCATGGCCCTGTCCTTCTTCGAGAAGGCTGCCGTCCCCGTTTTCCTCGCGCTCTGCCCCGAGGACCCGTCCTTTCACGAGTGCATGGAAGTCTGCGGCGCGCAAGGGGAGGCTGGGCGAGGGGGGCGGCCTTCTGAGGAGGCCCGGGGCTTCTCAGGACTCCCCGGGGGTCTTTCGAAGGCCGCGGTTTCTAGGAATCCCCTTGGTTTCTAGGAAAGCCCCCCCCCTCGACCATCCGCTCTTCGCGCGCCGTCGAGGACGTGTACGGGAAGTGCGTCTCTCGAGTGCTGCTTGTGCCGTCCGGGACCGCCAGGGCAACGCGCAGCTTGCTCGCGATCGCTCGGGAGGCAGGCCGCGAGGGCGTTTTCGTCTGCGACGACAACGTGAAAGGCTTCTTCGTGCATACCTCCGGGGCTAAGCGCGATCCCGAGGCTGCTCCTGCGAAGACGTACCTCACTCCGGCCCAGGTGCGGCAGTGGTTGCGGGGGATCCCGCAGGACGTTCGAGACTCCGGCAGTGTAGCTGCCAGCTGCCACACGATCCAGATGGGGCCCGGCAAGTACCGGCAGGCAGTCTTCCAGCGGGCCCACGATAGCAGACGCGTTCGTTCGCGTGACTTGCCCTCCGTGCTCGAGGCCCACGTCTCTCAGGGATGTTTGTACGGGGCTTTCTCCTACCTCGCCGTGGGGTTGGGCCCGGGGTGCCTTCCCGCGGACTGCGCTGGCGCCAACCCGCGGTGCGATTCGGAGTTGACTGTCCGGCTGTGGATGCTCGGCCACTCCTGGCTCCGTTATCGCATCTCCGCAGACAAGGTGAGTTGCGCCGGCGGCCAGTTGGCGCTGTTCAAAGGGTCCGAGGCGAAGCGGGTCGCCAACGAGAAACGCAACGAGCGCCGCATTCTCAAGTGGGCTCTCAAGGACGCCCGGGAATGTCCCGGCCAAACTTGAAGAGCATTTTCGGGCCAACCTTGAAGGGCATTCTCGGGCCAAACTTGAAATCCATTTCCGGGCCAAAGTGTTTGGCCCGGCCATGGATTTCAAGATTGGCCCGAAAACGCCCTTCAAGTTTTTGCAAGAAAATGCCCTTCAAGTTTCCTTGAGGAGTCCAGGCGCTCCGCCGTTAAGCTCGCCCGTTTCCAGAAGATGCGGTCGTGGTGGAATTCGTGCTCGCCCTTGCATACGTGGGCTTAGGCGCTGGGCTGCCCCTCTCTGTTTCTGCGCGCGGACAGCGTCGCAGGCACAGCGGCTGATCTCGCCAGGGCGATCCTGTGCAATATGCTCCTCCTCGTCGCCATCGTCGTCGTCGTCGTCGTCGTCGTCGTCGTCGTCGTAGTCGTAGTCGTCGTCGTCGTCGTCGTCGTCGTCGTCGTCGTCGTCGTCGTCGTCGTCCTCGTCCTCGTCCTCGTCGTCGTCGTCGTCGTCGTCGTCGTCGTCGTCCTCGTCGCCGTCGTCGGTCCCGCGGGGCCACCTTGGACTCACTTTGGGATCATCTTGGTGCAACCTGGGCGTCCTATCGGGGTCGTCCTTGTGCTGCCTCGGGCTCGCCTAAGCCTATGTGGCACCTTCGGGCCGTGGGCCATACAGGGGTTTAATCGGCGTCATAGCTCCTCTTCCTCGTCTTCCTCTTCCGCCTCCTGCTAGCTCTGCACTTGGGGTGGAGACAGCGAAGGGTGGGGGTGCTACCAAGGGCAGCGGCGCGTTCGGGCGTTCGTGCGTTAGGCTGTTCGGGCGCGGGGCCGTTTGGCTGTTGCCGTGCTCGGGTCTCGTCAACGTCGTTGTCGTCGTCACCGCCGTCGTCTTCGCATTCGTTTCCTCCGTGCCGGCCTCGGAGGCCGCGAGGGCCCCAGGAACGTGAAAAAACGACCTCGGTGATCCTCGAGCCCTTCCTCTGCTCCTTCGGCTTCGGGCCCCGCGACCGCGACAAAAGCGAACCGGGAAATCCTCGAGTCCTTCGCTTCCCCTCTCCCTATCCTTCACCCTCCAGCCGCGACCCTCGCGTCGCCTCGTGGTCGTGGTTGTGGTCGCGGTCGTGCTCGAGGTCGTTGTCATCGTCGTCGTCGTCGCCTGAACCAACCTGATGGAAGTTGCTCCCATCCCCTTCGGGGCAAGCAGTGATGGGAGCCCCTGCTGCTGCTGCTGCTGCTGTCGTTGCTGCTGCTATTCTTGTCGTTATCATACTGATGTTCCTCTCGTACTGTTGTTGCTGCTGCTCGTGTTGTTGCTGCTGTTATTCATGTTAGTGTTTTTGTTGTTGTTGTGTTGTTTTTGCTCTTCCCGGTGTTGACGCGCCTCCCCCACTTCCGCTGCGTGTGGCGGGAGTCGTCGTCGTCGGCGGCACTGGTCACGGCGCCGCCGCAGACAGCGTGGCGGGGGGCCGCGTGAGGATGATGACTAGGACGAGCAGGAGGACGAGGAGGGGCCACGCGCAGCTGTGGGGACCCGGGGGAGGGCCAGAGGGAGGAGAGAGAGAGAGAGAGAGAGAGAGAGAGAGAGAGAGAGAGAGAGAGAGAGAGAGAGAGAGAGAGAGAGAGAGAGAGAGAGAGAGAGAGAGAGAGAGAGAAAGAAAGAGAGGGAGTTCTTTCTTATGCCCTGCGCCGCGCGCCGCGCAGGAGATTCACTGAGCGGGGGGTCCGGCCGTCACTTCAATTTGACGCGGCGGTGGCGGGGTGTCTACTGGGACGGGTATCAAGGGAAGGGGAGGGGGCCTCTGCCCGCGTCCTGTTCTACATTTTCGGGGACCGCTCCTTTTCTGAGCCACCGGCGGCGTGCTGCTTGCGGGACTTCTACAGGGTGAGGTCCAGCATAGATTCCTCTGCTTCTCTCCGTTTTACGCCGTGCGTCGGTCGAGCCGGCCAGTGCGCAGCTTCCGCTGCTCTCGAGCGTCCGTTTGCGGCCATTCCAGGTGTGTATCTCTCAGTGCGCCAGGGCAGCCGTTGGGTAATCCGCGGGCAGGATGGCGCGCGCACGCCTCCGCACGGACCTCTGTTACAGGTTCTCGCCCTGCTGTTCCCGGAGTCCCGGGGACGACTTTTTATCTTTCACGTGCTCGAATATGCATCATGCTTCGAGAGTCGTCGTCGCACCCACTCGCCTTCGGCACATCCCGCCGCTCTGTCTGGGATCTCGGACGATTGTTTTTTCCACGCGTGTTCAGATACGGAGGCCTGTTGGGGGGTTTCGGGGTCTTCTCCGATATCCTTTTCTCAGGGCCTCTGCTGGCCATACTCGGGGGCCCTTTCGCTGTCATGCGGGCGCGCTCCGTCCTCAGGAGACCTCCGGGGAGGAAAGGGGTTGGGGGCTTGTGCCCTCTTTGTTTTCTTCGGGGGCGATCTCGCTCAGGGGGGGGCTCCACTTTGCGCCTCCGGGCGCGGTTGCGGATTCTCAACCTGGCCCAGTCAACTGGGCAGGCCGTGGCAGGACAGGTTCCGCGGCCCCGTTGCACAGCGCGGCGGGTGTCTACGGGAGGACGCGATGCGAAAATTGTGCTCTTCCACCGCGCTGTTCTGTCTGAGCCCGCGCTTCAGCAGTCAAACACTACCGCCTTCATCGATTCACCGTCCGAGACGGCCGTTGCCTGCGAGGACTGGCCAGGAGGGAGCGGGGTGCTCACGAACGCGCACACACTACTCACCGGGAGGGTACGTACGCCAGTTCTCCGGGGGTTCTGGTTCACGTCGAGTGGGACCCAGCGTTGCGTCACCTTCACCCACATCAGCATCACCATCACAATCATCATCAACCAACCATACCACCATCACTCTCGCGCGCGGGGTGCTTCCGCACGCGCGCGCGAGGTCCGGTGATTGTCTGCCTTACGCTCGCGCGGATCCCCCTTGCCGGCAGGCCGGACTCGGCCAGTCCGAACTCGGCCGGGGGCCGGACCCGGCCGGGTCCGGACTCGGCCAGAGGCCGGACTCGGACCCGGCCGGACTCGGCCGGCCGGACTCGGCCGGCCAAACTCGGCCAGGTCCGGACTCGGCCGGCGGCCGGACTCGCCCGGCCGGACTCGGCCGGCCGGACTCGGCCAGGGACTAGACTCGGCCAGGCGAGACTCGGCCGGGGCCCCGGCTGCAGCGCGAGCGCCGGCCGGACTCGGCCGGGCGGAACTCGGCCGGCGGAACACGGCCCGGCCGAACTCGGCCGGGCCGGACTCGGCCGGCGGCCGGACTCGGCCGGCCGAGCTCGGCCCGGCCGAACTCGGCCGGCCGGACTCGGCCGGCGAGACTCGGCCGGCCGGACTCGGCTGGCCGAGTTCGGCCTGGCCGAGTCCCGCCTGGCCGAGTCAGGTCCTTGTCCTGCCCCTGTCGCGGTGATACCACCCATGCGCAGTTCTCCTCCAAGCGGAACGCGTCATCCTCTCTCCCTCTCTCTCCATATATCTCTCTCTATCTCTCTTTCTCTAACTACTTGCTCCCATACCATCGTCCGTGCCACGTACTAGCACCCATGCGCTGAATGCGTCGCAATCCCTCTAATCTATCCAATTCTTTCGCCCGCTTCCCGTCACGTGCGCCCCCCCCTTACCCTACACCCAGTCTCCTCCTCAAGGTCGATCGGCTCTCCAGCATCCGTGCCGTAGTAGCCAGGCGGCGGGGCAGAGTCCTGGCCGAGATCGCACCTCCCGCATGCTAATCTGCCGTCGTGGACATACCCTCTCCCTCCTCATCCTCCCCCTCCCCCTCCCCCCCACGCCTCATCGTCACTATCTTCCCCTATTCTGCTGCTGCTGCCCCACTTCGAGAGTATGCTTCACGTCCTCAGCGTGCGAGCTGCTCGCAGCTGCCATCGCGATGGCAAGGGCCCGCTGGGGCCCCGCTCAACCCCAGGTGCTGCGCCGAAGGGGGGGGGGGGTCCGCGCGCTCCTGCAAGGGGCACTTGAACCGAAACGTATCGAACGATCTCGGAGGGAAAGCCGTGCGTGATGACGACGCTAAAGACGATTTAGGTTTCGCATTGTTTTTGTCCGAAGCGCGCGCACAGCGCGGCAATATCTGCAAGCCGCAGGCGCGCCCCGACGGAGCGAAGCCGCATCGCGCAGTCGCGCGTCTGATCCTCATCCTTACCTCGTCCTCATTACCTCGTCCTCAAACCTCTGCTGTCTCAGACTCCACCTCGATTCAACTTCCTCATGAGCTCCCGCTCAACAAGAGCAATGCGATGGCTTGCAACCTTTGTGATGACCACTTGCCGCTAAAAGCTTCACACATCAACCCCCTTCGCACTATCTCTCCTTCCTCATCCCAGCTTCTAGCAATCAAAACAAGCCGCTGCCCATGCTGCAGGAAGAACCGCTAGAATCGTTCTTTTCAAGCTTTCTCTTTTTGGCGCCATCCTGCTCTTTCTCTGCGGGTCTCGTCTTCTTTGCCTCCTCTGCCTTCTCTGGACTGTCGCCGCTGCCGCCTGCTTTCGCCTCCTCGTCCTCTGAGCCCTTCTTTCTCTTTTTCGGAGCCTTTGCCTGATCGCCTGCCTTTGCTTTTGCTTTTCCTTTTGCCTTGCCCTTGGGTTTGCCACGTGTCTTCTCCTCTGGCGGCTTTCCCTCGCCCTCCTCTCCGTCCTCCTCCTCATCGCCCTTATTCTCCTCAGCCTCGCCCTCACTTGATCCTGCCGGCCTCTTCCTCGCGATTTTTGGCTCGTCGTCTTCGTCCCCACTGCTGCCGCCGTCGCGTTCTGGAGCGTCATCGCTCGAATCATCCACTGCAGCCTTGTCCTCGTCATCGGGTTTGACCACCGTTGTTGCTGGCTTCCTTTTCGGTCCGTCGCCATCTTCATCATCGCTACCGTCTGGGTCGCCGCCCTCGGCGGTTGAAGCAGCTGGCCTCTTGGCAGCGGGCCTCTTCATCACGGCTGCGCCCTTCTTCATCTCTTTGGCGTATTCGGCCTTTGCTTTCTCAAACCCCTCCTAGGTGAGTCTTCCCTTGGACACTGACTCGGCCCACTGCCTCATCTTGGACTCGGGATTCACGAAATAATCCTGAAGCGTCAACTGACCGAACATGGAAGCGTTTTTCCAGATCGCCAGGAAGTGTTTCTGCCCCTGATCCCTCGTGTACCGTGTCAAGGTCCAAGTTTCGTCCCCCGTGGAATAAGAGTACAGTGGCTCCTTTTTCTTTTTTTCTCCTTTTGCTTCCCGCCACTCTGTTGCCGAGACGCCCGCTACTGTCCACACAGTGCCGTCCTCCCACTCCGCCTGTGCCTTATCCCCATCCTCATCCTCGTAATGCTTCGTCGCGTACTGAGGCGGCTTCTTCGGTCTCACCCTGCATGCAGCCTCCCTTGCCCGAGTGAGGAGGAGGGGCAGGAGGAGGAGGAGGAGGAGGAGAGGGAGGAGGGGAAGGAGGCCCCACCCCCAACCGTCCTGCTTGGCCTTGTCCCACTCGTATGAATACTCGCTGGCGCACTCGAGACTGCGAAGCTCCTGCCCTCCCGTCCGAAGGATGGGGGCGAGGGCGGTTGGCAAACAGGGAGGTGAGTGGAGAGGGACGCAAGCAGAGGATCGTCTATAACCTCTCACTGCCTCATACTCCCATCCTCCTCATCCTTCTCATGCTCATCGTTCTCTCATTCTGATCGTCTCATCCTTCCGATCCCTCCCCATCCTCCTCATCCCTGGCGGCCTCGAGGAAGTGCTCCTTGAACCAGTCGGGCGGCTTGCCTTTGCCCCTGCGCGACGGGGGGGGAGTGAGGGGAAGTGCTCCTTGAACCAGTCAGGCGGCGTCTCCTTACCCCTGACTCCTCCTCATCGCCCTCGCCCGCTTCCCCCCCCCCCGCGCCGCCTGACTTTCAACTCCATCTGGCTGATGTGGCGGAGCATCGCTCGGACCCGCCAGCCCCACGTGGGAGCATCCTGGCGATCGGCCCCTCTTTACTCGATCCCCCCTACCCACCGCACCCTCCCTCCCTCTTCCATCCTGCATGCCATCCGCCAGCTATCCAATCCGCCTCCTACTTGCCCTATCACCCCCGCCATCGAGCATCGGGCCTGGCGACAGCCTCTTATTATTTGCTTACTGGCGTCCTCTGCCCAGCTCTCTCGCGTGTCGTCGAGGCGCCAGCGATCCTCCTTCGCCTCAGCCACTGAAACTAAGATATGTTCTAAATTTTTCCTGGCGACCGTGGTCGCAGGAGATATCACTTCACGGATACCCTTAAGCAAGGGCGCCTGCTTCACCAGCTTCTCTGCATCAACGCCCCCCTGCGGCAGTGGGCGGCGGGGAGGGATCGGGGAAGGAGCGGGAGGAGGAGCAGGAGGGGGAGGAGGAGGAGCACGAGGAAGAGCAGGAGCAATGGGAGACACGGGAGGGGGGCAGGGAGGAGGAGGAGGAGGAGGAGGAGGAGGAGGAGGAGGGGGAGGAGGAGGAGGAGGAGGAGGAGGAGGAGGAGGAGGAGGAGGAGGAGGGGGAGGGGCAGGAGGGGAAGAAGGAGGAGGAGACTGTCGATGGGGGAGGGTGCACGATAACGACGACGACGACGACGACGACGACGACGACGGTGCGGGCCTCGAGATCGAGACAGTAATCTACGTCCTCGGCTCTCCTGATATGCTTCGTGAGCACAGCCTTGAGCTCCGCGGCGTCCTCCTCTTTTGCTGCTCCTAGCTTTCGGGACATGGCTTCGGCTCCTGGCCTCTGGGCTCCTGGCCTCTGGGCTCCTGGCCTCTGGGCTCCTGGTCTCTCCGCTGGCCTCTGGCTCCTGGCCTCCTCTCCTGGCCCTCCTCTGGCCTCTCCTCCTGGCCCTCCTCTGGCCTCTCCTAGGCCTCCTCTGGCCTCTCCTGGGCCTCCTCGAGGCCGCCCTGGCCTCCTCGAGGCCGCCCTGGCCTCCTCGAGGCAGTCCTGGCCTTTCGGCCTAGAGCCCAAATGGCTGCATGAGAGAAAAACGACAGAAGAAAGGAACCGATTAGGGAATGAGCTACTACATCTACTTTTAGTGTGCGATCTCAGCGGCATGTGCATGTTCTACGTTCTACGTTCTACGTTCTAATTTCTACGTTTTACGTTCTAATTTCTACGTTCTACTTTCTCTTCGCGTGGAGTGTTTTTTTCACGTTCTACGATTTAGAACCTACAACCCTCTGGGCAGTGCGCGTGCGAAAGGGGCCAGAAGGTCGCGAGAGGCCCCGGAGCGCCCCGAGCTCCCCGCCGCTCTCGGACGGCTCCAGACAGCCCCCCAGCTCCCAGCCGGCCTCGGGCTGCCCCACTCACGGGGCCACCTGCGCACCCTACCCCTACCCCCCCCACGATTTTGAGGGGGAGAGCGGGGTTCACCTCGTTCGGGGGGGGGGGTAGGGGTAGGGTCCGCAGTTGGCCCCCCTGCCACTGCCGCGCCGAGACGCTCGGGGATGGCGGGAGGACGTCCTCCAAGGGAGCTCGAACAAGGCCCCCATGACAGCCCAAGACGGCCCGAAGACGAGCCACACGCCTCCGAAGCCGGCCCGACCGGACCCCCACGACGGCCCCCCGAGGCCTATAAGTCATGCATTCTCCCCCAGGTTTTCGGAGGTTTCCCGTGCTCTCGCCATCTCGGGCCACGGACGGCCCCAGACGGCTGCAGGGCCCTCCCCGATCGCCCCAAGACGCCCAGGAGGCCCCCCCTCCTCCCTCCACCCTCCTCCCTCCTCCCTCCTCACCTCCTCCCTCCTCCCTCCTCACCCCTCCCTCCTCCCTCCTCACCCCCCCCCCTCCTCCCTCCTCCCTCCTCCCTCCTCCCTCCACCCTCCACCCTCCCCCCCAAGCGTCCCAAGACGGCCCCAGAAGGCCCAAAGGTTGCCCAACAGGAGCCCAAGACAGCCTCACACAATTCCCGGTGGCCCCCAAGATGGCCTCAAGAGGGCCCCTAAGAGTTGCCCAACAGGCACCAACGGCGACGTCCAAGACGGCCCGAGACCCCCAACATGGCCCTAGGACGGCCCGAGACGCTACTGGGACAACCCAAGAGGGCTCAGGAGGACCCCAACGACGACCCCACGAGGTGAAAAAACAAGCTAAAGTCGTGAGCTTCCTAGGGTTTCCCATTCTCTCCCCATGACGGGCCCAGAACGGCCCCACACAGCTCCAGGTCATCCTAAGATCGCACCGAGATGGCCCAAGAGGGCCTCACGAGCCCACCAAGACGGCCAACGAGGGCCCCAAGACGGGCCAGAACAGGCCCCGGCGAGCCTCACGGAGCCTCACGTTGCCCCCCGAGACGCCCCAGGAGCTCCCCAGGAGGGCACAAACAAGACTCCCAGACGGCCCCAGACCCCCACCATGGCCCGAAGATGGCCCAAGGTGTCCCCGGTACAGAGGGCCCACGAGGACTCCGAAGGCAGACCCAGGAGACCAGAAATCAAGCAAAAACCGTGTGTTCTCCAATGCTTCCCGCACTCTCGCCATGACGGGCTCAGAAGGGCCCCACGCAGCTTCAGGCATTCTCGCGATCGCCCCACGGAGGCCCAAAAGGCCTCAACGAGCGCACCAAGATAGTCACAAGAGGGCTCCAAGCCGGCCCAAGACAGGCCCACGACGGCCCACTGGAGTTTCAGGCGGCCCCACAAGACGCACCAAGAGCTGCCCAGGAGGGCCCACGCTGGGCTCCCAGACGGCCTCCGTACGGCTCTCCAGGGGGTCCCCGACGGATGCTACAACGGAGGGGTCCGTGTAGCATCCGTCGGGGGCTCTCTCCTTCCTCTCACGGGAGCGTTTTGAGGCCTCCTCCGGCCGTCCTGCATCTCTGTGGGGACGTCCGCGGGCACAGACGGCCCTCTCCGGAGAGGCCCACGAGCTCCATTCGGGCCCCACAACGGGATCCTCTCCGAGATGGCGCAGACCTCCCCAGGATGTTCGAAGGCAGCCTCCAGCCCCGGCTCCCAGAGCCTGCAGCAAGCCATGCAGCTAACCTCGGGAAAGGCAGGGGGGGACATTTCAACAGCAGCCTCAAAGCAAGCCGGGCCTCGTCCCCGAGACGAGGCTCTGTGGGACGGCCCAGGAACGGCCCCAGAGGCGCCCAACAACCGCAAGAGGCCTCCAAGACGCCCCGCACAGGCTCGCAGGAGGGCCCAACATGCACCCGACACGGCCCCAGGGACGCCCGAGCTGCTCAACTCCGACGAGCTGTTCACCCGCGGTGCGCGAGTCCCAGGTTCAGCACACCGTAGATTCAATCCACGGGGGTCACACTACAACCCTCGTCAAAAATAAACTGAGGGATTCTGTTTTCGGTGATTGTATGGTCAGCGCTACTCCAATGCTGACGCTAGATATCTGACGTGGACGCAAGGGCTTCGAAAATCCGACGACCCCGCCGCAGCATTGAAGAACGCAGCTTCTAACAAGTGCCCGAGAAGATCGACCGTCGTGATTTCCAACTTCGTTTCTCTTTATTTTTGACGAGGCTTGTAGTCTTGTGTACAGTACCCGAATCAGCGCGTGCAAAAAGAGGGCCCGGCGGCCTCGGCACGCCTCGGCCCGGCCCGGCCCGCTGCGGGCAGGCGCTCGGGGCCCCCAGAGGCCCCCAAGAGAGCCCGAAGACGGCCGAAGACCGTCCAACCCAGACCCCCTCGAGTTATGAAAAAATCACGACGGGAGGTTTTTCATTATTGAATCGCTTCGCTCATTCCGCCGGCCCGTGATATGGCATCGCTGGTTTTTGTCTGTGTGTTCGTTGCCCATGTTGCGCTCTTGGGGGCGGGTGTCGTTCGGACGCGTTGCGTGGGGAGTTTTGATGGTGAAGCAGTTCCCTGGGGGTCGTCTCTCGATGGGGCGAAATAGAGTCGTCGTCAAGATGCTTCTTTGGGGGGCCTCTTGGGGTCTGTTGAGAGGCCGTTCGGGGGCGCCTGGGAGACATGTTTGAAGCCTTCTGGGGCTTCTTTTGGGCCTCCTGGGAGTCTCCTGGGGCCTCTTGGCGACATCTTGGGGCCTCTTGGAGGCCTCTTGGGGCCTCTTTGGGACCTCCTGGGCGCCTTCTGGGACGGAGGGCTCCATTTTTGAGTTCTCGGTATCCCTCCTGAGTCCCTCTTGGGCCCGTCTTGGGGCCTCTTGGTCCGTCTTGGGCGGCCTTGGGCCGTCTTGGGGGCCCTCTTGGGCCGTTTCGGGGCCGTCTTGGGAGCTTCGTGGGCCGTCTTGGAGCGATCTTGGGCGCCTCTTGGGTCGTCTTGGAGCGTCCGGAAGCCGAAAAAGCCAGAACGCCAAAAACATCGGAAAAACCAATGAAAATCAACGAGTTTGGCCTCTTGGGGCTCTCTTCGGAGGCCTCTTGGAAGGCTCTTGGGGCGTCTTGAAGGCCTCTTCGGCTGTCTTGGGGGTCTCTTGGGCCGTCTTTGGTCATCTTGCGGTATTCAGCGCTCTTTGGGCGCTCGGCCTCTTGCATCTGGCCTCTTGGGCACTCTGAAGCGCGCTCTGACCTGAGAGGCCGCCACCCAGAAGAAAACATCCTCTTGAGTAGACTTGTCGGGCGCGGTCGGGCGGCGACCGGGCGTTGGTCGGGGTACTTTTCGCCGGGGGACCCCCAGGGGCCGCCCCGCGCGCGCGAACTAGAAATACTGTTAATACTGTTAACCAGTTACCGGAGATCTTAGCACGCCCTGGCCCGTTGGGCCGGTGAATTTTTGGCCTTTGGGGGCCCTTACCGGCCCTCGGGACCGTCAAATTATCCCGGCAAAGCAATCTAACAGCGATGTGTAGGAGCATATCTGGAAGCATTCCCCTTAAGATTCACATGAGAATCCAGTTGTAGAATTCTGCTGTTCTCGCAGTCGCAGTCGCATTCGCGATGAAAGTCGCAGTGGCAACGGCAGTCCCAGTCACAGCCTCAGCAGCCTGCCTCAGCCTCAGCCTCAGCCTGCCTCAGCCTCAGCCTCAGCCTGCTTCAGCCTCAGCCTCAGTCTGCCTTCAGCCTCGGCCTCAGCCTCAGCCTGCCTCAGCCTCAGCCTGCATCAGCCATCAGCCTCAGCCTCAGCCTGCCTCAGCATCAGCCTGCCTCAGCCTCAGCCTCAGCCTGCCTCAGCCTCAGCCTCAGCCTGCTTCAGCCTCAGCATCAGTCTGCCTTCAGCCTCGGCCTCAGCCTCAGCCTGCCTGCCTCAGCCTCAGCCTGCATCAGCCTCAGCCTCAGCCTCAGCCTGCCTCAGCATCAGCCTGCCTCAGCCTCAGCCTCAGCCTGCCTCAGCCTCAGCCTCAGCCTGCTTCAGCCTCAGCCTCAGTCTGCCTTCAGCCTCGGCCTCAGCCTCAGCCTGCCTCAGCCTCAGCCTGCATCAGCCTCAGCCTCAGCCTCAGCCTGCCTCAGCATCAGCCTGCCTCAGCCTCAGCCTCAGCCTCAGCCTCAGCCTCAGCCTCAGCCTGCTTCAGCCTCAGCCTCAGTCTGCCTTCAGCCTCGGCCTCAGCCTCAGCCTGCCTCAGCCTCAGCCTGCATCAGCCTGAGCCTCAGCCTCAGCCTGCCTCAGCATCAGCCTGCCTCACTCAGCCTGCCTTCAGCCTCAGCCTCAGCCTCAGCCTGCCTCAGCCTCAGCCTCAGTCAGCCTGCCTTCTCAGCCTCAGCCTGCCTCAGCCTCAGCCTGCCTTCAGCCTCAGCCTCAGCCTGCCTCAGCATTCAAAATGTGGCCCGGGAATGGAGTTCTGGGAACTCGAAGACCACGAAGTGGCCTACAGTTGGCTCCGGGCACCAACATGTGGCCCGGGAATGGAGTTCTGGGAACTCGAAGACCACGAAGTGGCCTATAGTTGGCTCCGGGCACCCAAAATGTGGCCCGGGAATGGAGTTCTGGAAACTCGAAGACCACGAAGTGGCCTACAGTTGGCTCCGGGCATCCAAAATGTGGCCCGGGAATGGAGTTCTGGGAACTCGAAGACCACGAAGTGGCCTACAGTTGGCTCCGGGCATCCAAAATGTGGCCCGGGAATGGAGTTCTGGGAACTCGAAGAGCACGAAGTGGCCTACAGTTGGCTCCGGGCATCCAAAATGTACGCCGGGAATGGAGTTTTAGCAGCGCCAAGAGCATTTTGCGAGGATGTCCAAAGCGATTGGGCTTCGACGGCAGCCGCCCCGGGTCCCGCCCCGACCCCCCTGAGGAGTCATGATGCTCTCTTTTGAGCCTATTAGAAACCTATCAGTCTTCGCTCTTAGGAAAAAACGACTCAGGACGAAAAACCGGTCCCGGGGAATGGGTCGAGACCTCGGGGGGTCGACGTCATGAAAAAATCATGACGTCGGGGGTCTGGGAAGAGGGCCTCCGAGACGGGCCCCGAGCGCTCGACGACGCCCAAGGCAGCCGCCCGACGTCCCAAGAGGCCACCAAAATGCTCCAAGTGGGCTCCAGAGAGACCCCAGGAGAGCCCGAACAAGGAAAAGTTGTCCCAATCCCTTGGGGAAAACGTAAATGTCAGGAGTTCCCGTGCTTTTCGTCTCAAGCGTCCAAAACGGCCAGACAGGCCCTCAAGATCGTCCCAAGACGCCTCAGGAGGCTGCCAGGAAGACCCCAAGACAGCTCAAGACTGCGCCATGACGGCTCCTCAGGCGCCCATGGCGGCCCCAAGAGAGGGCCAGGACAGGGTGGGAGCGCTCCCGCGGGGCCCCAAGAGGGGGCCAGGAGGGCCCCAAGAAGGCCCCGACAAGACCCCATGACGCATGTGCTTGGGTGCCCCTCTCGCAAACCGAAGATGGATATCAAGTGCATGCGGTTTGGGGCCCTCTTGGGGCCCCCTGGGGGCGCTCTTGCGGCCCTCTTGGGGCCTTCGGGCCCCTCCAAGACAGGGCCAGGTGCATTCTGCCACAGAAAGGCCTCCCGTGAAAGAATGGTTGGCCCGCGCCCGACGGCGCCCTGGGCCCTCTTGGAGCCCTCTTGGGGGCCCTCTTCGTGCCCTCTGGCACGACGGCCCCAAGACGGCCCCGACACTGCCCCAGGGACGCCCGAGCTGTTCAACTTCGAGGAGCTGTTCACCCACGGTGTGCGAGTCCCAGGTTCAGCGCGCCGTCGATTCAATCCACGGATTCGCACTAGTCTCTACTACATTGCAGGGACCAGTGCGTGCGAAGAGGGCGGACGTCCGATACACTTTTTCGCCGCCCCGGCGGTCCCTGCGAGGCCCAGCAGGCCCCGGTGCGCTTCCTAGATGGCCCAAGAGCGTTCCGAGACGTCCCAGGAGGTCTCCAACAGAGCCCCAAGACGTCCCAGGACGCTTCAAGAGGGCCTCCGAGATGGTGCGCTCGAAGACGCTCAAGATAGTTTCCGCATGGCCCAAGAGGCCCCCAAAACGCTCCAAGTGGGTTGCCAGAAGACGCCCGACAGAGCCCGCACAAGCCGCTTTGGCCTCACCGCCAGCCCAAACGGTGAGCATAAATCGGGCGTAGCCCCGCACGCATTCGAATGCCCACACCTCGTCCTAGTACTACTCGTATTCCTCCCCTTCGTCCTCCCCATCCAGATCGTCGTCGTCGTCCTGCTCCTCCTCGTCCTCCTCATCTTCCTCGCCTTCCTCGTCATCCTCGTGCTCCAACTCCTCGTCGTCGTCCTTGTCTAGGACCTCGTCCTCGGTTCTCCTCGTCCTCCTCTTGCTCATCCTCCTTCACCTGGCACCTCGCCCCCCCTCGCCGTCGCTGGCCCGCTTGCGGTTCAGTTCAAAGCTGGACCAGGTCACGGACCTTGCCGCAGGGATGCCGGCGGAGTTGCGCCTTAGGTTGCGCCCTCGGCCGCCGAGAATAAACCCGTTTCATATTGGTTGCGCCATAGGTTGCGCCTTCGGCGACCAGGAGTAACACCGTCTCCTATTGGTTGCGCCTTAGGTTGCGCTCTCGGCCGCCGAGACTAACAACGTCTCCTATCGATTGCGCCATAGGTTGCGCCCTCCGCCGCCGAAAATACAACCGTCTCTTATTGGTTGCGCCATAGGTTGCGCCCTCAGCAGCCGAGAATAAAACCGTCTCCTATTGGTTGCGCCACAGGTTGCGCCCTCGGCCGCCGAGAAGAAACCTGTCTCCTATTGGTTGCGCCATAGGTTGCGCCCTCGGCCGCCGAAAATTCAACCGTCTATTGGTTGCGCCATAAGTTGCGCCCTCAGCCGCCGAGAAAACACGTCTCCTATTGGTTGCGCCACAGGTTGCGCCCTCGGCGGCCGAAAATAAAACCGCCTCCTATTGGTTGCGCCATCGGTTGCGCCCTCGGCGGCCGAGAATAAAACTGTCTCCTATTGGTTGCGCCATAGGTTGCGCCCTCGGCCGCCGAGAATAACACTGTCTCCTATTGGTTGCGCCATAGGTTGTGCTGTCGGCCGCCGAAAATTATAGCCGGAGTCCAGTATCCCCAAACAGGGTTTTTAGACCCACTGCGGTTTCCCAGGTCGATTGCGTGCCCGTCCAGTGCGGGCTGGCATGGCATGTTAAAACATGCCTCCTCCTCCAGCCCCAGAGGCGCCCAAGACAGGCCACCGGGACCCCAAGATGGCCTGAAGAGCGGCCCAAGATGGCTCCAAGACGGCCCGAGGACCGCCCAAGAAGGCCCTAGGGGGCCCCAAGACAGCCCAAGGGGCGCGATAGACGGGCCCAGAGAGGCCCAAGAGGCCCCCAGGAGCCCAAACGAGATCCCCAAGAGGTGCCACGGGGCTTAAAAACTGCTTCGACTCCTGCTCCGACTCCCCCTCCGGCGCCTGCTCCGGTCCCGGCTTCAGCTCTCACACCTATGGAGGTGACCGTTTAGGTTGCCACGGTGAGTCTTGGGAGTGAGATCGCTCTTTGGGTGTTCCGGCCGATCCGTGAATACAGGCCGCATCACGGCTCCCCCGACAGTCATCACCTGTGGAAGGTTGTCCTACGAACGTGGCCGAACCTCTTTCCATCATGTCGGCACCCAGCACCGGCACTTACGCCAGCACCAACACCAGCGCCTACACCGGCACGAGCGCCAGCAACTACGCCAGCACTGACGCTAGCTCCAACGCTTTCGACTACACGATGAGTCTTGGGAGTAAGATCGCTCTTTGGGTGTACCGGCCCATCCGTGAAACCCGGCCGCATCACGACTCCCGCGACAGCCATCACCTGTGGAACGCTGTCATACGAGCGTGGCCGAAATTCCTCCCATCTTGTCTGCACCCAACACCGGCACCTACGCCAGCACCGACGCCAGCGCCTACACCGGCACCAGCGCCAGCGCCTCCGCCAGCACCGACGTTGGCATCAACGCTTTCGAGTACACGGTGAGTCTTGGTAGTAAGATCGCTCTTTGGGTGTACCGGCCCATCCGCGAATCCAAGCCGCACCACGACACCCCCGACAACCATCACCTGCGGAAGGCTGTCGTGCGAACGTGGCCGAAATTCTTTCCATGTCGGCACCCAGCACCGGCGCCTACGCCTGCACCAACACCAGCGCCTACACCGGCACCAGCGCGAGCGACTACGCCAGCACCGACGCTAGCACCAACGCTTTCGACTACACGGTGAGTTTTGGGAGTAAGATCGCCCAGCACCGACACCAGCACCAACACCAGCACCTACGCCAGCACCAACGCCAGCGCCTACACCGGCACCAGCGCTAGTGACTACGACAGAACCGACGCTAGCATCAACGCTTGCGCTCACATCAGCGCCAACACCGGCACCTACGCCAGCACCAACGCCAGCGCCTGCACCGGCACCAGCGCCAGCGCCCATCAGCACCGAAGCGATCGTCAACGCCTGCGCCTACACCAGCGCCGACGACAGCACCGACGCCAGCGCCAACGCCGGCGCTTCAGTTGTAGCCCACGCCAGCGCCTACGTCAGCACCGACGCCAACACCGACGCCAGCACTTGCGCCGGCATCTATGCCAGCACCGACGCCACCACCGACGCCAGCATCAACGCCTGCGCCTACGCCGGCACCAGCGCCTACGCCAGCGCCGACATCAGCACCGACGCCAGCACCAACGCCTGCGCCAACGCCGGCACCAGCACCAGCGCAAGCGCTTGCACCAGCACAGACGCCAGCACCGTCGCCAGCACCTACGTCGGCGCCTACGTCTGCGCCGACGCCAGGACCGACGCCGGAATCAACGCCGGCGCCTATGCCAGCGCCTACGTCACCACCACCTTCATGGATACATCAGACTTTCCATGACCATTGATTTGACGCTCGTCGCACTGGGGGCTTCCTGATGTCACGGAATACCCGCCAGGACGTGTCACGGCTTCCAGGAGCTGACCACCACCGAGGTGGATATGACCATTACCGAGATGGAGACGGCCGATCAGGAATTAACCACCACCGAGGTGGTAAGGACCACGACCGAGACGGAGATCACCGATCAGGAGGTGACCACCACCTCCGCCAGCGCCTACGCCGGCACCAGCGCCGGCGCCTACATCAGCACCGACACCAGGCCGCAGCGCATCGGTTAGCTGCCCACCAGCTAACCGGTGCGCACCAGCGCAAGCACTAACGCCTGCGCCGACGCCGACACCAACGCCAGCGCATACACCAGCGCCGACGCCAGCCTCTACGCTAGCACCAACGCCGGCGCTTACGCCGGCACCAACGCCGACGCCTACACCAGCACCGTCGCCAGGACGCAGCGCACCCGTTAGCTGCCCAGCTACACGGTGCGCTGGAGATGACCACCACCGAGGTGGAAACGACCACTGCCGAGAAAGAGACGATCGATCAGGAGCTGACCACCACCGAGGTGGAACTGACCACCACCGAGATGGAGACGACCGACATTTGCGACAGCAGCGCAGCCCAGCCCAGCAGCCACAATTGTCGCTGCCCATGCAGCCTCAGGTCCACAACACTGGCACCAACGCCGGCCGGCGCTCACACCAGCGCCGAAGCCCGCACCGACGCCAGCACCAACGCCAGCGCCTGCGCCTGCGCCTGCGCCAACGCCGGCGCCTACCCTAGCACCGATGCCAGCCTCGACGCCAGCTCCGACACCGGTGCCTACGCAAGCGCCGGCGACAGCACTGACGCTAGCATTAACGCCTGCTCCAACTCTGGCACCAACGCCAGCGCCTACGACAGAGCCAACGCCAGCGCCGACGCCAGCACCAACGCCTGCGCCTACGCTGTCACCAACACCAGCGCCCACCCCAACGCCGACGCCAGCACGACGCCAGCTCAAGCGCCAGAGCCTCCGCCAGCCCCGAAACCAGCACTGACGTTAGCATCAATGCCTGCGAATACGCCAGCTCCAACGCCATCGCTTACGTCAGCGCCGACGTCAGCACCGACGCCCACATCAAAGCTTGCGCCTCCGCTCGCACCAACACAAGCGCCGACACCAGCGCCGACGCCAGTACCGACGCCAGCATGGCGGGTTGTGAGAGAAGCTGTGAAGCTGTTCTGCTCCCTCTATTTGGGATGTTCTGGCCTATCCGATATTGTACGGCAAATCGGCAGTACGTCAGCGCCGACGCCAGCATCAGCGCCTTCACCTGCTCCAGCGCCTACACCGGCACCAGCACAAGCGCCTACACCAGCGCCGACGCCAGCATCGACGCAAACATGGCAGGTTGTGACAGAGAAGGTGTGCAGTTTTTTTTCTGCTACCTCTATTTGGCCGCTCCATCTATGCGTGATTGGCGTGGTGGAGGCAATTGGAGCGGCCATATAACAGGGACGACCTCAGCCCCAACGCTGGCGCCTACGCAAACACCGACGCAAGCGCCTACGCCAACACCAACGACGGCACCAGCACCTGCGCTTACGCCAGCACCAACTCCTTCGCCCGCACCAGCTCCGACGCCAGCCCCGACGCCAGCATCAGCGCCTACACAGTGATCTGAGGGCGGCTGCGCGAGGGCTATATCTCTGTCTCTCTCCCCTTCTCTTCCTCTTTCCCCCTCTTTGCATGTGCTTTTTGATGTGACGACGCTTCCTTTACCAGGGCGGCGCTGCAGTCTGGCCCAGGCGTGCATGTGGGGTTTGGCTCCCCCGGGCGGGGTTGCGCCCCTTTTCCTTATGGGGGTCGACCTTCCTCGTACAGCCTCTTGATTTCAATTGTGGTGCACTTTTAAAGCTTCCTGGCTTCAGGTTTCTTGCAGTCTTTTCACTTAGCACTGTTTTCACCCTGTTCTATTAGTTGTATCGGCTTGAGCCGCCTGTGGATGTCGGTGCGCTCGCCTGCGGGGCAGGTGGACACCGCTTTTTGACACCGTGTCAGGGTTTCATTTGACATGCAGTTTCCTCGTCTCCCGTCCCCCTGCTGCTGTGCGCTGCTTGTCGTGCTCTCCTTCCTTCCTGCTCTGCTGCCTCCTCTCTCTCGCTCGCCTTCCTGCCTCTCTCCGTGCTGCTCTCGCCTCTTCCTCTTTCCCCCCTGCCGCTTGCTTCCCTCTCCCTGCTTGTGCTGCTGCTGTTCAGTGTTCTGCTGTCTTTGTAATTCCTTTCCGGGTTGTTGCTTCCATGGAGTGGAGGTGCGGCTCTTGCCGGTTGGACATTCCAGTGTGTACGGCTCCTGGGGTTGGGGCTTCGTTGCGAGAAAAAAAAAAACGGTGCTTAAAACTGCTTCGAAGCGAGGGGGGCGGACGAGGGGACCGCCTCATATGAGATCATATGAGGTTTTGGACGGTTTTGGGCCTCAAAATCATTTGCTTTACGACGGTTTTGGAAGGAGGTCCCAAAGAGGACCCCAAGACGGTCCAAGAGAGCTCCAAGACGGTCCAAGGCGGCCCCAGGACGGCCCCAGAGGCGCCCAAGACAGGCCAACGGGGCCCCAAGATGGCCCGAAGAGCGGCCCAAGATGGCTCCAAGACGTCCCGAGGACCGCCCAAGAAGGTCCTAGGGGGCCCCAAGACAGCCCAAGGGGCGCGATAGACGGGCCCAGAGAGGCCCAAGAGGCCCCCAGGAGCCCAAACGAGATCCCCAAGTGGTGCCACGGGGCTTAAAAACTGCGTCGAAGCGAGGGGGGCGGACGAGGGGACCGCCTCAGGAGGTTTGGGACGGTTTTGGGCCTCATAATCTTCCGCTTTACGACGGTTTTGGAAGGATTTTGGCCTTCTCGCCTTTTCCGCTTTCCGACGCTCGAAGACGGCCCAAGAGGCCTCCAAGAGCGCCCCAGAACGGCCCAAGAGGTTTCCAAGAGCGCCCCAAGACAGCCCAAGAGGGCCCCAAGACGACCCAAGAGACGCTCAAGACGGCCCACGAGGGCCCGAAGACAGGCCCAAGAGGGGGCCAAGAGGGGGACCACGGACCGAAAATCCGAGCCTTCCGCCCCAAGAGGGCGCCAGGAGGCCCAAACAGGCCCCCAAGAGGCCCCAAGGGGCCGCCAAGAATCCCCCGAAGAGGCCCCAGGAGGCTCCCAAGGAGCCCAAACGAGGCCCCTACAGAGGCCCCAACAGCTTCCAAAATGGCCCCGAAGAGGCCTCGAGCCCGCCTCCGAGCTTCCTCGCCGCGAGGGTGCCAACACGGCCCCAGACCGGCCCAGGACGGCCCAAGGCGCGCTCAAGACGGCCCAAGACGATTCCAAGACGGTCCCAGGAGGGTGCGCCCAGGACGGCCCAAGGACGCGCCCGTTCGGGGCCTCAAGACGGGCCAAGATGGCAAGAGAGTCCCAGCTGGCAAAAATCGTTAATTTTCCATTGTTTACTGTTACACCCTTTGCGTTTCCCGCCGTTTCGGCGGTCCGATGCACCAAGAGGCCCCAGAAAGTCCCAGGAGGGTCCGAGGAACCGCCCAGGAAGGCCCCAAGACGGGCCAAGACGGACCCAGCACAACCCAAGGCGCGCTGCGACGGCTCAAGACGGCTCCAAGACAGCCCCAAGAGGGTGCCAACACGGCCCCTGCTGGGCCCAGGACGGCCCAAGGAGGCGCACAGGAGGGGCCCAAGACGACTCCAAGGCGGCCCCCTCACGGTCCCAGACGGCTCCAAGACAGCCCCACGAGGACCCCGATGGGCCCAGGACGGCCTACGGACGCGCCCATGAGGGGCCCACGACGAACCAAGACGGCCCCATCAGGGCAAACGGCGCCCTCAAGACGGGCCTAGACGGCTCCAAGACGGCCCTTTGAGGGAGCCAATGCGGCCCCACACCCTTCGGGCGCACACTTGGGGGGGCTGGGAGCTTGCGACAAGTCTCCCACATTCATTGTCCTGCCCCATTCTGTTCGCCTGGAGGCCTCCTCCAACCCTGTGGGCGAACAAGAGGAATCCCAGCGGGACGCCAACCCTGGGGCCCGTGGGCCCCGCGCCGCTTGGGCAGAAGACGAACGCCGGGTCTGACAGGCCAGCTACCGCCCCCCTTTGCCCGATATGCTGTGCCATTCTGTTCCCCCAGGGGCCTTGGCAAACTCTTCGGGCCAAGCAGACCGGACCCCTGGGACAGCAGCCAATTGATATGACCCTGGGACCTCTCCGCATTCTTCGGACGAGCATCTGGGGGGCCCAGGAGATTCGGACATGTCTTCCCCATTCCTTGCCCTGTCCCGTTCTGTTCGCCCGAAGGCCTCCACAGACCCTCTGGGCGAACAGAATGGGACATGGCGAACAAACCCTCCCGTTGGCGGTGATGCGACTGGATCGCACCATCAAGGCGCGCCCGGAGGTGATGGCCGACCCAACAGCGGTTTCTCTTAAGAGTTCACTGGATTTCAAATTTTCTTGAAGCTCTCTTGGGCCCTCCCTGTAGATCCTTGCGAGCCTCCCCGGCGCTTTCGGTGGCTTTCCCCGATGGCCTCCCGAGCCCTTCCCCGAGCGCTCCTGAGACGCCTCAGATGGGCTTCGACTTCGACGCACATCCCCGAGAGACTTCGAAACTGTCCTCAATAGGAGGGGGGTGAACGAGCAGTGCGCTGGGCCAAGCTGCTGCAGCGCTGCAAGAGCTCGGACACGAAGGCGCGGTCTCGCTGCCGCCGCCCGAGCCGCCGCCGTATTTGTAGATTTTCGGTACAATCTGCGCCGTTCCTCCGAGAACCATTCCAGAAAGATGTCGTGGACGGAGTCCACGGGTCAGCCCTAGTCTGTACTACAATTCCGGGCGAAGCGCGCGCGAGAAGGTCAGGCAGTGGCAGCGCCCCGGGCCGCCCAGAGATCTCGCGGGCCGCCCTGAGAGCCTCCGGGCCGCTGCCCGACGGGCCCGGGAGGTCCCCGGACCGCTGGCGGACTGATCCAGGATTCCCAGATCGCCCCAAGACGGCCTCAGGAGGTCCCGAAGACGGCCCAAGACGGTCCAAGAGTGGATCCGAGACGCTCAAAATGGCTTCAAGATGCCTTCAAGACGGCCCGGGACGCGTCCACGAGGCCCCCAGAGCGCTCGAAGTGTACCTCCAAGAGGGGCCGCAGAAGCCAAAATCGTTGATTTTCTTTGTTTTTGTTCCGATGTTTCTGGCCTTCTCGCGTTTTCGGCTTTCCGACGCTCCAAGACCGCCCAAGAGCCAGACGGCCCAAGAGGCCTTCAAGACGGCCCCAAGACGGCCCAAGAGGGCCCCAAGACGGCCCAGGAGTCGCCCAAGACAGCCCAAGAGGGCCCCAAGAAGGCCCCAAGAGAGGCCCCAGACAGGGACCCGTAACCGAAAAATTTAGGCCTCCACCCCAAGATGCCCCCAGGAAGCCCCAAGACGCCCCAAAGAAACGCCGGGACGCTCCCAAGACATCCCCAGGAGGCCCCAGGACGCCCCAAAGAGGCTCCAAGAGGCCCCCCAGAGGCCGCCAAGCGCCTTAAAAGATCCCCAAGAGGCCCCAAAAGAGGGCCCAAGAGGCCCCAAGACGCCCCCAAACTGCTACCGAGAAGCCCCCAAACTGTCTCCTAGAGGCTCCCGAGAGGCCAGCCATGACATCCCAACCAACATCCACGAGATCTCTTACCCATTACCCAGGCCCGCAGCGACATTGCCCGCAGGCCACTACAGCCAGTTCGAGGGCCCTACGTATACCAGCACCCGCACCCTTGGCTGCATCGGGGGCCTCACCGCTGCTCTCTCGGTTCTGCTGGCTTCGATCTGCCAGAGCTCTCGAGACGGCCATCTCGACGGCCCGAGAACCCCGAGATGGCCCCAGGACCACCCTGCGCGGGCCCGCTAACGTGGCCCCTTCACTCTGACGGTGCCTGAAAAATCTTGAGTTTGCTGATCGCGCCCAGTCCCAGCGCGATTAGCAAAAACCCATTCCTTTTCACGCTTCCAGGTCAGTACCCCCGGGGCTCCCCGACTGCTTTCTGAGATCGCCCCTGGACGTGGCCCCTTACACGTCGGCCCCACGCGCGGCCTCCAAACGGGACCCCCAAAGGCGGCCCCCACACAAAGCCTCCGAAGGTCGCCCCTACCGCCCCAGTAAGCGTGGCCCCCGAACGTCAACCCCACGCGTAGCCCCCAGGCGCCCCCAAACGTGGCCCCAACACACACACAGCCCCCAACCATTGCCCTCGAACGTGACCGTCACATCTGCCCCCGAACCCCACACCCTCAAACGCGACCGTCACATGTGCCCCCGAACCCCGCACGCGGCCCCCAAACATGGCCCCCGGCAGGGCCGCGAACGTTGGCCCCAACCATGGCACCCTGACGAGACCCCCCAACGTGGCCCTCAAACGAGGCCCCCCAACGTAGCGCCCAACTCTGGCCCCCACGCGTCCACCCCCCACATCGAACTTCTCGCGCACAGGGACTCTGTAAGATCGTTCGGGCCCCTTACTCTGATTGCGTCTGAAAACTTATGTGTGTCTGCTAATCGCGCCCAGGCCTCGCGCGATTAGCAAAAACACATTACTTTTGACGCTTCCAGTGTTCCGACACGTGCGCGTTCGGGACCAATGCCTGGACCTGCGGGCCGTGGATTTTCCACGGGTTCACACTAGTCAGCTACAACGCTGGGATCAGTGCGTGCGAGAAGGGCGAGCAGTGGGAACGGGCGCTGGCGCTGCTCAGCGAGATGTGGGAGGTGAGTTTGAAGCCTAGCGGCATCAGCTACAACGCTGGGATCAGCGCGTGCAATAAAGGCGCGCAGTGGCAGCGGGCTTTGACGCTGATCGGTGAGATGCGGGACGCGAGGTTTGGGCCCGACCTCATCAGCTACCACGTTGGGATAAGCGCCTGCGCGAAAGGCGGGCAGTGGCGGCGGGGTCTGTCGCTGCTGGGAGAGATGCGGGGGTCGAAGTCCGAGCCCAGCGTCGAAAGCTACAACGCTGGGATCAGCGCGTGCGAGAAGTGCCAGCAGTGGGAACGGGCGCTGGCGCTGCTCCGCGAGATGTGGGAGGCGAGATTGGAGGCGGATGTGATCAGCTACAGTGCTGGGATCAGCGCTTGCGAGAAGGGCGTGCAGTGGCAGTGGGCGTTGCAGCTGCTCGGCAAGATGCGGGAGGCGATGCTGGAGCCCAACAGCAGCCAGTCTACGTGTCCGTGAGTCGCGCGTGCGAGAGGGATCGAGAGGGGCACCGCGAATATTCTGAGCGGCGCCTGGGAGGGCATTCACTCGGACACACCCCGTCGCCGAGCTGGCCCAGCGGCCCAGCGAGGCGCACGGAGGGCCTCGAGGAGAGGCCCGAAGCAACATTCTACGACACGTATGACTATTACCAGCACGAAGCAGCAATCAGCAAGCAGCAGCAGGCAAGCGATCACACCCATGGACCCAGTACTAAACAGCAGCAGCAATACGTAGCAAGCAGCGGAAGCAATCAGCATAAGCAGCACGCACCAGCAAACAGCCGACAGCAGCAGCAGCAGCAGCAGCAACAGCAGCGAACAGCAGCAAGGTGCAACAAGGTGCAACAAGCAGCACTCAGCAGTAGTCTGCGGCGCTCAGCGGCATCGGGCAGACACGCAAACAAGAAGAGAGCATACAAGCAGGCAAGCAAACAAGCTGCTATGCCTACAGGCTATCTGTCACCCAAGCAGGACAGCACGCAAGCAGGCAAGCGATTCACTGGTGCATGCGAGGAAGGTCTCGTGGAGTTGAAGGTACAGGTCAGCTTCCGAGAGGGCCCCAGAGGCCCACAAGAGCCCCCAGGAGTGCCCCGAGACACCCCCAAGATGGCCCAGGCTGGCCTCCAAGATTGCTCCGAGACGGCTTCAATACAGGTCCAAGATGGCCCAAGACCGCTACAAGATAGCCCAGCAAGGCCCCCTATGAGAGCCTAAGAAAGGCCCAGCATTCACCATTGATCCAGTATGGCCATCAAATCGCCAGCAGCAAATAGTAGAGGTAAGTCTACAAAGTGTGCGGCTGCGAGCGGTCAGGCCACCAGGCCGGCAAGCTCGCAAGCAGGATTGCAGGCAAGTGGTCAGGCAGACAAGCGGCTCTCACCCTCGCATGCGGCGTGTCCGCCTTCGTGGCGACTGGGAGGATTGCGATCAGATCAGGCCGCTTGCTTTGGATTCAATCCACGGTTTCACCCTGGTCTATGCGACAATGTTGGGAGCAGCGTGTGGAAGGTGCAAGTCGTGGCAAAGCCAGAACATTTAAGGTTTTCTATTGTTTGATCTTACAGCTCCAGCACACGACTTTTGGGTCCTTGCAGCGTCCACGACGGCCCAACAGCCCCCTAGATCGCCCCAAGCCGGCCGAAGAGGCCTCCACAGAGAATCCCAACACGGCTCGAGAGAGTCCCAAGAGGCCCAAGAGAGCCCAAGACGACCCAAGATGGCCCAGGGATGGCCCACTAGAGCCCCAGATGCATCCCACGACGGCCCCAAGAGCGCTCCCAGAGAGCACGAAGAGGCCCCCCAAGGGATGCTACAACGTATCCCCTGTTGTAGCATCCGCCGGGTGCTTTCTGAGTGCCCTCTAGGGGCCGTCTTCGGGCCCTCTCGAGACACTCTTGGGGCAATTTTCGAGGTCCTGGAGAACCTCCTTCAAGGCTGCAAGACGGCCCAAGAGGGCTGCAAGACAGCTGAGGGAAAGCTTCAAGACGGCCCAAGAGGCGCCCAAGACGACCCAAGATGGCCTAGAGATGGCCCCGCCGCGTTCCCCTGCCAGGGCACCTGCGGATTTGCTCCACGGGTACACGCCAGTCAGTTACAACGCTGCGATCAGCGCGTGCGAAAAGAGCGAACAGTGGCAGCGGGCTGTCGAGCTGCTCGGCGAGCTGTGGGCGGCGAAGCTGGAGCCTGGCGTCATCAGCTATGGCGCCGGGATCAGCGCGTGCGGGAAGGGCGAGCAGTGGCAGCGGGCCCTGGCGCTGCTCCGCGAGATGTGCGAGGCGAGGTTGGAGCCCGACATCGTCTCCTCCACAGTTCAGCCACGCGCAGAGGTGGGTGGGGGAAGGGGGTCAGGGCTTCTTAGTAGCACCCCTGCTTCTTAGAAGGCCCGGTGGCACCCCGCGCAGGGCCCTAAAACGACGCGAAGATCGGGACAACATCGGATCGGGATGACTCGAAATCTCTGAGAGTCGGCGGGTTTGGAGGATGTATTGGGCGCCGCGGCCGCTCCAGAGCGTTCCGGAACGCTCTGAGAGCGCTCCGGAACGCTCTGGAGCGATTTATCCCGATCCTAGCCCTGTTTTACCAGGTCCCCAGATCTTGGCATCGCTCGGACGTGTGCACTTTTTCTCGGCGAGAGCCAGCGAGGACCCTCCTGGACCCTGGAGCAACAAAAACACGCACGAAACCGCAAAAGTGCACGGGAGATGCGCGTCCGAGCGACGGCAAGAGAGGGGGCGAAACCCGTCGAGCTCCTTCGGCTTCCCGCAGAGGAGTGGCACTCTCCGCAGGGGCTCCAGGCGATTCCAGCACCGGGCTCCAGAGGCTTCTCAGGGAGCCCGCAGCGCCGACGGTTCCCACCTATGATGGCTTGATGGCCCCAGCCAGCCCAGCAGCCTCTGGCCGGGTCACGCCAGGCCCCCTCGGGAATTCCAACACTGCCCCAGGAGAGCCGATATAGTCCCAAGATGGCCCCAAAGAACATCAAGGCGGGCAAACAGCGAGCAGCAGTTAGCAGCAGGGCCATCAGCAGTAATTAGCGCCAGCAGCCAAGAGAGGCAAGTGCCAGCAATCAGCAGCGTCAAGTCCCAAGAGGGCCCCAATATGTAACGCTGGGTCAGCCTTTAAACGCAGCAAGCAACAAAAAGCAGAGCCAGCAGCAGTAGCAGAGTTCAGCAGCCGCAGCAGCCAGGAGAAGCATCCACAAAGCAACAACAGCAGCAAGCAATGGCAAACATAACGCGCAAGCAGCAGCAATCAGCAGCAGAAGCAGCAGCTGCAGCAGCATGAACTCACAGCAGCAGCAATTGCTTGTGGACTCCGCTCGAGGGTACTCGTTAGTTTGCTCTAGAAAACCGCGCGCACTGCATGCCAGAAGGGCGCCAGAGGTAAGCAGCTAACGATCGGTCTGGGCAGTCCCCACGCGCCCCTGGGAGCTCCCAAGCCGCTGCCAGGTGGCCCAACGGAGCCCTCTGAGAGCTCTATGCGGCCAAGGAGGGCCCCCAGCAGGTGCCCACGACCGCCAGGCAGGCCACAAAGACAGCTCCAGACGCCCCGAGCAAACGCCAAGGTGGCCACAAGAGGCTGGCTCAGAGATGGCTCCGCGCAGGGCCCTCACGAGGCAAAGTACATTCAATCCATGTTAGAAGGGCCCCACGAGGCCCCATGAACCCCAAGATGTCCCGAAGAGGCCTCACGCGAGCCCATGGAGGGCCCAACAGAACCCCAACAGGCTCCAGGAGAGCTCCGAGATGACCCTCACATGGCCACAAGGCGGCCCAACAAATATCTCTACTCGCTCCTTCTCTTTGGGCTGTAGGAGGTGCTCCCGAGATCTCTCCAGAGGGCCCTGAGACAGGGACAGAAGTCTGCGTGTCAGCTCCGGTAGCCGGAGCGGTCCCCTGAGGGGCAGACGTGCATCCAGCAAGGTGGACAAGTGTATCTGGTGAAACGCGCACGGGGGAGGCCAACTCAAGCATCCAATTGATCCCTCCATCTCAGAAGAGGTCTCCCGATGGATCGTGTGGTTTTTGCCTGGAACCACGGCGTCCAGTTCAACACCCGTTTGCTCCATGTGTTCTTTGTGTCGAAGAAGATGCGGGCGGCGAGCGCCAGTTTCTGATATGGGAGTTAGAACAATACTCCTCTTATCTTCCGGGTCGTGCGCTTGATGTACTCCACGTATGATTCGACCACGCCCCTGGCCGTGCGAAGCATGCTGTGGAGCATCTTTCCCCATGCAACTTCAAGTCTGTCTCTGGACCCTGGACGTAGCATCCGGCGCCCATCACTCGCACGCATAGAGAGCGACTGAGCTCACAACGCTTTCGAACAGGCGCCCGCGCTTCCTGAACGGCTACGACCGAGAAAATCGAGCATTCTTGAATTTGGCGTCTGCTCCCCACGCAGACGACAATATATGTGAGAGTTCAATCTCATGATGACCATAGAGAGAAAATTACAATCCTAAGTATCGCTCCGAGTCCCTCGGCTTCAAAATCTCGACGTCCTCTCCAGATATGTGCACTGTCGTTCGACTCTTTTAGCCGTTCAGTTTGTAAGAGCTTCTGTTTTCCAAAATGAACCAAAATCTCATGCCCGGAGGTCTCCTTCGTCAAATCCCCGAGCATTCAAAAAACGTCAGAGTTGAGGCACGCCAAGGGCAGGACGTCGTCCGCAAACCGTTGACTCATCAGTGGGTCATCCGCTGAGTCAGTCGATGACAAATCCATGAGATGGCCCAGTCCTGCGCTGAGTTAGCTTGTCAGTGCGCGAGAGCATACTTCTGTCACAGCTTTGCGCAATAATGATATCGGGTCTCATCGTTCCACACCGCGAGATAGTTCAAAGCTCTTTGGCGCCCCTTCTGCCACGACCGTGGCTCATTGGTGACAGAACAGCTTCTGTAGCAGGGAACTGTAACTGGCGCTCACGCCCAATTCACGAAGAACCTCCCATAGCGCAGAGTGTTCTACAGTATCGAGCGTTTTGAAAAATCCACGAGGGCGGTCAACTGTCGCGTGCCCCCTGCGGTACGCAGCTTGGTCAGGGTATTGCACAGAGACACTTGCTGGTTGGAGTCTGTCGCACAACAGCTGGGCGAACAATTTGCACAGGCTTTGCAAAACAGCTATGGGTCTATAGTTGTTTTGCAAGTGCTGTAGAGGGTTTCCTTTTATTGTAGTGGCCTCGGGCCAGTGCCGCCGTTCTGGGGTGCTACCGATTCTGCTTGCAACGGATAACCTTTCATATTTAAAAAGTAGAGCACTCGCTCGAGACATCCTCATAAGATAGAGATGTTCAACTTGCTTGGGCAACCTTCGGACATTCGAAAGTGACGATCTCGCGTGATCAGCCAAACTCATGGGATGTTGACGTAGCTGATGTATGACACCTTTGGGGGGCGCTCCTGGGCTTCTCGGGGGGCTTTTTGGAGGCATCCTGGAGGCTTCTTGGGGGCGCGCTGGAGGAAATGTTTGAATCTCTTGGGGGCCTTTTGGGAGCCTCCCTGGGGCTTCGTGGGCCGTCTTGGGCCCTTCTTGGGCCGTCTTGGAGCCCCCTTCGGGCTTGAATAGCGTCAGCCATGGCGGGCTTGAATAGCGTCAGCCCTCCCCCCCCCCCCCCTCTCCTCTCCCGAGTCCTCCTGGGTCAATGGCGTCAGCTCTGAATGGCGTCAGCCATCGCCCCCCCCCCCCCCCCCCCCCCCCGACAGAGTGAAGCTTCGAGCTCCCCCTCCCCCCCTCCCCTCCCCCCTCCTGGCCTGAATGGCGTCAGCATGGCGTCAGCCCCTCCCCCCCCCGACTCCTCCCTCTCGGGCCTATCTGGCGTCAGTCCTCCCCCCCTCCTCCCCCCTCCCGGGCCTGCCCTATGGCGTCAGCCCCTCCCCCCCCGACAGAGCGAATATTGAGCGAGCTCCCCCCCCCCTCCCTCCTCCCGGTCTGAATGGCGTCAGCCATGGCGTCCCCCCCCCTCCCCCCCGACTCTCTCCCTCTCCTCCCGGGTTTGAATCTCCCCCCCCCTCTCCCCCTCCTGGCCTGAATGGCGTCAGCTATGGCGTCAGCCCCCTCCCCCCCCCCGACAGAGGCGAAGCTTGAGCGAGCTCCCCCCCCCCTCCCACCTCCCGGGCCTGAAATGGCGTCAGCCATGGCGTCAGCCCCCCCCCCCCTCCGACTCCCCCTCCCGGGCCTGAATGGCGTCAGCCATGGCGTCACCCCCCCCCCCCCTCCCCCTCCTCCTGGGCCTGAATGGCGTCAGCTATGGCGTCAGCCTTCCCCCCCGACAGAGCGAAGCTTGAGCGAGCTCCCCCCCCTCCCCCCTCCCCTGAATGGCGTCAGTCATGCCCCCCCCCCCTCCGACTCCCTCCTCCCCCTCCGCCCGGGCCTGCATGGCGTCAGCCATGGCGTCCCCCCCCCCCCCCTCTGGGGCCTTGAATTGCGTCAATGGGCGTCCCCCCCTCCCGCCGACAGAGCGAAGCTTGAGCGAGCTCCTCCGCCCCTCCTCCCCCTTCCCGGGCCTGAATGGCGTGAGCTCCCCTCCCCCCTCCCCCCTCCTGGTGAATGGCGTCAGCCATGGCGTCACCCCCCCCCTCCCCTCTCCCTTCTGGGCCTGAATCGGGCCTGAATGGCGTCAGCTTATGGCTCGCCCCCCCCCGAGTCCCCTCCTCCCGGGCCTGAATGGCGTCAGCCATGGCGTCCCCCCCCCCCCCCCCACCTCTCCCTCCGGGCCTGAATGGCGTCAGCTATGATGGCGTCAGCCCCTCCCGCCCCCCCGACAGAGCGAAGCTTGAGCGAGCTCCCCGCCCCCTCTCCCTCCTCCAGGGCCTGAATGGCGTCAGCCATGGCGTCAGCCCCCCCCCCGACAGAGTGAAGCTTGAGCGAGCTCAAGCCCACGCTCTCAGAAAATCACACGCCGGATCGGCGGATTTGTTTTGCAAGTGTTGTAGAGGGTTTCCTTTTATTTGGAACAGTACCACGAGCCGCATTCGGGCCCATGTTTCAAGCAGCTCCGCGCCTGGCTGTACCATATCGTTGAGTAGGTCAAGAACAGCATTGCGGAATTTGGCGCTCGATGTCTTCAGAATTTACCCAACCACCCCAGACTCGTCTTTGCATCTTCTACATGTCATAATCTTCAGGGCCACCTCCAATTATTCGGAATTTCTTCGACAACGGCGTTGCGAGTGTTCCGTGACTTGCTGGGCAAGCCGCCCAGAAAACGCGGGCACACCCTAAACATTTGCAAAGATCAGTGCAAAGGGCCGGCGATGCGGCAGGACGAACTGGAAGCGTTGGGTGAGCCCGGGATCCTTCTGTGGACGGGGGCCCTGGGGTCGGCAATGCGTAAGAGTGGCCCTTCCCCCGAGTGACCTGTGGTGCTGGCCTACAGGGGTGGGCCTCAGCATCTGCCTGCGCGCTGGAAGCTGGCCCTCCCCGCGGCCCCCGAGAGCTGGGCACCAAAGGTTTTATCCCGCCCGGGGTCACTCTTGCGTGCAAGCGACCGGGTCAGACCTACTCAGCTACAGCGCTGGGATCAGCGCGTGCGAGAAAGGAGGCCAGTGGCAGCAGGCTCTGACGTTGCTCCACGAGCTGCGGGAGTCGAAGTTGGAGCCCGACGTCATTAGCTACACCGCTGGGATCAGTGCGTGCGAGAAGAGCGATCAGTGGTGGCAGGCTCTGTCGCTGATCCGCGGGATGCGGGAGGCGAAGCTGGAGCCCAGCGTCGTCAGCTACAGTGATGGCGTCAGCGCGTGCCAGGTTGGCGATCAGTGGCGACAGGCGTTGCTGCTTCTCAGCGAAACCTAAGAGTCTAGGTCTCCCAGATGGGGTCGGAGTGGATGGGGTCGGAGGATCGCGCCGCATCGCCGATGCATCGCCGATGCGGGTCGATGTGGAGCCCGATTCTCTCTACGCCGACAGCGCCGATGCCTCGCCGACGTCGCCGATTCATCGGCGATGCATCGGCGACGCATCGGCGGTGCATCGGCGATGCGGCGCGACCCTCCGACCCCATCTACTCCGACCCTGTCCAGGGGGCCTCTAAAGTTGGAGCCGGACGCCAGCTGTGGCCGCAGTTCTGCGCCCAGTGCGAGCGGGAGTGCCGTGAAAGCGGTCGGGGCGGGCCAAGAGCGCGCAGCTCGCGAAGCCCAGGGCTCTCGCACGCCGCCCACTCGGCGCCCAAGACGCACTGGCGTCGTCCCCCGGCCGGAGAAACCACACCCAGCAGCCACGAGCCGGCCCATGGTGGACAAAAGCAGGCCCAATACGCTCACCAGAACTCTGCAGACAGATAGGGGGCCACATGCGAGCCCTACCCCTACCCCCCACGATTTCTGGGGGGGAGGGTGGGGTAGGGGTAGGGCTCGCATGTGGCCCCCTATCTGTTCTGACTCCAGTCGTGCATCCAGCGGCTCCCATCCATGCGCGCTTTCGGCGATCAGGGAGGCCTGCGCCCTCTGCTGCCAACGCGGTGGATCACCGAGCCGCTGTTGCGGA
>CAUYUJ010017254.1:177019-184519 GCA_963575745.1 Prorocentrum cordatum | reverse complement strand
GGGTGATGATGGTGATGGTGAGCATGATGACGGTGATGATGATGCTGGTGATGATGCTGATGCTGGTGATTGTGGCCTTGCTAGTGAGACTGAGGATGAGGATGGGGATGATGACGACTATTGAGGTGAGTATGAATGTTGTGTGTGGTGGTGATGGTTGAGATGATGCTGATGCTGATTATGATGACGGTGGTGGTTGTGGTGGTTATGTAGATGATGCTGATGATGTTGATGATGATGTTGATGCTGACGTGGATGATGAGGATGAGGATGATGATGACGATGACGATGCTGATGCTGCTGATGATGTTCATGGTGCTGCTGCTGATGCTGATAATGGTGACGGTGATGCTGATGATGATGGTGATGCTGATGCTGATGATGTTGCTGCTGATGATGATGATGACGGTTGTGGTGGTGGTGGTGATGACAACGATGTTGGTGTTGTTGTTGTTGATGTTGATGATGATGGTGTTGATTGTGATGATGTTGGTGCCGATGTCGATATCCGATGATGTTGTTGATGCTGATGTTGATGATGTTGATGCTGATGCTGATGCTGATGCTGATGGTGATGGTGATGGTGATTGTGGTGGTGATGATGCTGCTGAGACTGGTGATGCTGATGATGCTGACGATAATGAGGGTGATGATGATGATGATGATGGTGATGATGATGATGATGATGATGATGATGCTGATGGTGATTAGATGATGCTGCTGATGATGATGCTGATGATGATGATAATGATGATGCTGCTGCTGATGATGATGATGGTGATGGTGATGGTGATGGTGATGGTGATTGTGGTGGTGATGATGACGGTGATGGTGGTTATGACGATGATGAGGATGAGGATGAGGATCAGGATCAGGATCAGGATGAGGATGATGATGCGGATGATGATGCGGATGATGGCGATGATGATGGTGATGGTGATGATGATGATGATGATGATGATGATGATGATGATGATGATGATGATGATGATGATGATGATGATGATGATGATCCACGCATCCAAGAAGGTCTGGAGCTCCCCGCTCGATACAGCCTCCCGAAGCCATGGCCTTTCCCTCTGGCGCTGCGGACGCAAGGCCTGACCCGTGCCCAAGGCACACTCGCAGCCTCGCCTGAAGACTAGAGGCCACGCCATCCGCCTCGGCCGAGGCAAGCGGAAGGCAGGGCATCGAGCATTCACGGCAACTCAGCATGCTGGCTCGAGGTGCCACAGCACCGCAAACCTCCCGCTGGCACCAGGCCACAGACAGGGAAGGTTTGCAATGCGGTGGCCTTCGGAGGCAACCATGGCGGTGTGCGAACCTACCACCACGGTCCAGCCTCCGACTGGCGGCACAGAGCAGAGCAAGCTGGGGCGCAAGAAGCGCTGGCCGTCGCGGCAAGCGCGCCAGCCACTACATTAAACGGAGCGCTCCAGTGCGTGGAAACCAACACACCTGGTCCAGCTTCCGCTCGAGCGAGAGCCGTGCAACGGCACGAGCTAGCTCAAGAGCGGGACACGAGCGCCGAGCAAAGGCTGCCTAGCCTGCAGCATCGCCGCGTCCAAGGGACGTAACGTTGCCGCTGGCAGCAGAGCCCGATCCCAAGCGTGTGAAATCCTACGCTCCTGGTTCAGCCTCCACCCGAGAGCGGGGGCAGAGCAACACAGAACAGACGGAGCCCGATCCCGTGCGTGGGCGAACCTACGCACCTGGTTCAGCTTCCGCAGGGCGAGCATGCAAGGCACAAGCGCGCCCGACTAAGCACCGTGCAAGCGGCTGCACTTGCCACCAACATCGCAGCGGGTCCTGGCCAGATGCCAACCTGCTACGTTGCCGCTGGCAGCCGAGCCCGATCCCGTGCGTGTGGAAACCCCTACGAACTTGGTTCCGCCTCAGCACTGGGACGGGCGGCGCTGCTGGAGAGCGGCGCGGGACGCGCCTCACAGCAGCGACTGCCCCCGCAAGGCAACACCCTCACGCGACCCGAGGCACCAAAGTAGGGTTTGGTTGCCTTGCAGAGGCAGCCCGAACAGCCGTGTGCTAAACACACGTCTGTTCAATTGATGGCAGACAGAGCGAGGCGGCAAGCGTGGCAAGAAAGAGCCTAGCCACCATCGACGCGCCTGCGCATGCGCCGCAGCGGCTCAGGGTCACCGATGCCGCCCGTCCCAGCGGGCTGCAGGCCGCGCTTCAGCCTGCTGAGGACCGCCTTCTGCCTATCGTTCTTGGGGGCCTTCGGGCACTCCGCTGCCAGGCCCGCCATCCTACGGCTCTGCGTCCAGTAGCCGCACTTCACGCAGAAGAGGTGGTTACCAGCCCGCCACAGGTCGTGGGAGCCGTGGGCGTCGAATCCCCACCACGGCGGGAGCTGCGGCGGCGGCAGCGGCGGGGGCCCGCCACCGGCCCCAGAAGGGCCCCCAGACGTCGGTGGGCTTCCCCGCTGGCCGCCGCCAGGCGCGCCGCTGCCGACTCGCCCTGCACGCGCCTCGTCTCCTTCCACCTGTGCTGGTGCCTCGCTGGCCTGACTGTGGGACAGCAGCGCCGCGCCCGCCGTGATGAGCGCCGCGGCTGCAGCTACCGATCCGCCACTGCTCTCGGCCCCTGAGGCCCAGGAGCCCGCGAGCGCGTCGCCCCTGCCCGCGCACTGCTGGCAGGCCCAGACCGTGTCGCCGTCGACGTCCAGCCACGTCCCGTGCCGCCCGCACGTGCGCTGCGGGCAGTCGGGGAAACTGCAGTGAGCTCGCCATCGCATCTTGCAGCCGCGCCAATCGCACCGAACTGCTTCCATGCCTGGGCCCTCGTGCCCGTCCGCTGCTGTGAGCTCGGCGTCGCCGTCCTGCGTCGCCGCACCCAGCCAGCAGAAGACCTTCTTGACGAGACGATCCTGCCTGCGGCTCCTATCTCGCACGTCGTCGTCGCTGGGATGCATCTGCGCGCCTTGCACGGCGCGGGCATCGGCGCTGTGATTGCCCCGCCGCTGCCAGGCCGTGACGCGCTCCGCCTGCACGTCCGCCAGCGTGGCGTGCGCTTTCACCTTGTGGATGGTGACGCTGCCGACCCCCACGTCGTCGAGGGCCGCCCAGAACCGCACCCACAGCTCGCGGTAAGGCCGCTGCCACTGCAGGCACCGCGCCTTGCCCGCCGCGAAGCCGTCCACGAGCAGCTTGCAGTCAGTGAAGATCCGCACAGGTGGTAAGCAGCTCTGGATGCCCTCGATGGCCGCCACCAGCTCCGCTGCCCCTGATTCTTGTGGATACGGCCAGGGGAGCGGGCCGAAGAGGCTGACTGCCTCGCCGTCGGGTCCCATGACGACGACCGCCCAGCCGCCGCGCGCCGAGACGAGGCTGGGGTCCAGAACGCTCCCGTCCGTGAAGAGGTCGCCCGAGAGCGGCTGCCCCACCAAGTCGGCACGGCCCTCCTGCCGCGCCTCCCTGGTGTCGGTGGGCGGTGGCAGGGCCCTTCGGTGCTCGGGTGCAAGAGCGCGGGACCAGAGCGGGTCCTCCTCTCCCCCGATGCTGGCCATACCGACGATGGTGCGAAAGGGGATGTCGCCATGGGGGCACCGCTCGTCCGCCTCCTCGTTGGAGATCCACTCGGCGCGGCTAGCCTCGGTGGCTGGGCACTGCCACGCCAGGTGCCGCACTGTGCCGTGCGCAGGGCATCCCCTGGGGCACCAAGGAGAGGAGGCCAATGGGCGCTCCTCAAAGAACCGCCGCGCCACGGGCCAGAGACATCCGACCAGCGCGTTCTTGGCAGAGCTCATCTGCTTGGCCTTCTGCTTGCTCATGCGCTTGCGTGCCAGCGTGCGCCTGATACTGGGCAGGGCGCCTCCATCGCGCAGATGCTCCAGCCCTGGGTGCTTGCTCGCTGCTCGCCACAGCGCCCTCTCGTGGCCATCGGCGATGTGCTTCGCGAGCGTGGAGGCCCCCAGGGTCCGTAGGTCCAGCGGCTGCTGCTTGTCGTTGGTGAGCAACCCTGGCAGTGTGGCGGTCCAGCCCAGGCGGTGGCAGGCTAACACGCACGCAGCAGCTGGCCCGCGTCCAGCCAACGCCTCAGGCCCGCCTCTGGCCAGCAACGTCCTAGCCCCTGCGAAAGCGCTGCCCAGGGCCCTCAGGTCCCTACTGTCCGAGTTGAACTGCACCGCTTTGGCCCATGCGACAATGGGCAGCGCCACGTGGTCGTGCAGCGGGTCGCAGTGCAGACGCTTGCTGAGGAGGAAACTGAGGCTGAGGTTCTTGCCTTGGCCGCGCCCATGGTGAACGGCGTTGACCTGGCTCCTCCACTAATTGAGCTGCGACGTCGGCCAACCCACCACACCCAGCCCATAGCGAGTAGCAGGCCGCAGACCAGTGTTCGCCACTCGAGCTGCTGCTGGGGTCTCATGCGAGCGGATGGCGTGCAGCCTCTGCAACTGGGACGCCGCCTTCGTATGCCGCTTCTCGAGGACCACGAACGCCTGGCCGTCGAGGCAGTAGTCGACCCCCAGGTTCTTGACCGAGTCGGCGATGGGGAAGGCGATGCCTCCCATTAGCTTGGCGACCAGTGATGCCAGCTCTGGCGAGCTGGCCAGCAGTTCGCTCTTTGCTGCTGAGACCTTGCAGCCTAGGGCCTCCAGCTGTGAGATGACAGCTTTCGTCGCCTGGGCCACGTCGGCTGCGACCTGTGCCATCGGTCCGTGGCAGCCGACGCAGCAGTCGTCGAACATGATGGCGAGGGTGACTCTGGGCTCGAGCGCCCGCCACAGCCGCGCATGCTCGTCCGCGAGCACCAGCAGGCCGCACTTGAGGAGCCGACCCGCACGCGAGCACCCCGCGATGAGTCCCGCATCCAGCAGGTAGGGCTCGGACACGCTACCATCAAGCATGAAGCGGCGCTCCCCCGCGTACAGGGTGAGGGCCATGCCCAGCAGGCCCCGAGGGTAGCCAGCCAGGACTCCACGGCCCTGGATGATGGCCAGGTCCACGAGCTCGTAGGCCTTCCATAGGTCGATGAGCGCCGCTGCTGCTCCTTCTCCACGTGCGTGTGCGGCTTCTGCGCGCAGGGCTTGCCACCAGACGGCCTCTTCGGCCGCGCGGCCGCGCCCCCCCCAGAAGGCGCCTGCGACGCCAGGGTCAATCTGCGAGTCCCAGCGCCGCGCCACGGGCTGACGGACTCGGCTCCAAAGGCGAGGGAGCCAGCCCAGCAGCCCAATGGGCCGAAACCCGCCCTGGGGCTTCGGAAGCATGACCACAAGCGAGTCCGTGATGACGTCGGGCCAGCCGCCGATCTCCTCACACTTCATCCCGACGTCAACGACTGCCTCCAGAAGCTCGTCGCTGAGGTCCGCGGCCTTCCGTGGGTTGAGGCGGTCGCTGCCGACGCCAGTGCCGCGCCTGAAGGTCCTGGCGGCCATGCGCAGCTCATCGGCTGAGGGCCTGGGGAGGGCCTCGCCGCCAGAGCGCGGGAGCTGCGGCCGAAACCTGTCACGGTCTCGCCTGACCCGCCAGACCTCTGTTGACCATTGCTTCGCCACGACCTTCACTCGGTCTGGGGCATGGGCTGGGGCCCCATTGTACTCGTCGTCAGGGGCCCATGCCCTGGGCCCGCGCCGATAGGCGTGGAGCCCGCCTGCGCCTTCAGCCATGGAGTGACGGATCCACTCCTTGAAGCCCTGGCCTCGAATGACGGCGAAGGCTGCTCCATCGGCCTCCGCCTCGGCCCTGGCCTCAGCGGCCCAGTCGGCCAAGGGGAGCAGGCTGGGGCACTCGGCGGCCAGGGCCACGCGTGCTGCCCACTGGGCGCCGAGGGGAAGGCCCACCGTGGACGGGGGCTTGGGCGCCCTGCTGCTCGCTTGCGCTGCTCCGTCGCCGCTGCTGCTGACGTCGCCGTCGGAGCTGCAGTCGCTGCCCTCGCGCCTGCCGCCGTGGTACCGCATGAACTGCTTTACGCCCTGCAGGTAGCAGTAGTGCTCGTCGTCAGCGATGGCCCAGGCGTCGGGGTCGCTGGCCTCCAACTCGCGGACCTTGCGCGCGTACTTGTTGCGCACGCCCTCGGAGGCCTGCCAGCTGTCCTCGCACATGTCGACTGCCCGAGCCCATCGGGCTGCCGCTCGCTCGCCAAACGGCCGAGCCGAGCTGGCGCGAGGGGGCGGGGGTGGGATCACGCTGATACCCTCCGCTGATGCGGCTCCCCTTCCCGCCCCCGACGCCGACGCATCGCTGACGCCCTCTCCAGTGGCCCTCGCACTGCTGGCTGCCGCTGCCGCTGCGAGGCTCGCGAAGGAGTTCACTTGGGGCTGGGGTGGGATCGCGCAGTCCCCGTCCGCAGATGCGGCTCCCATCCCCGCCCCGTCAGACTGGCCCTCTGTGACGCCGACCTGCTCACCCTCGTCGCCATTGCCACCCTCGTACTGGCTGAGGCGCTCGTAGGCGTAGTGCGTGCAGAGGTCCATCCACTCTACCTTATCCTGCTGCGCGTCGGGGGCGTGCAGGCGCGGCAGCCAGCCGTTGGCCAGTCGCGCCAGTGTGCGCCTGACGCCTGCCTCACCCACCTCGATGGCACTCCACCCCCCCGCGTCCATTGGGCCGGTGGCAAGCCTGCGAAGCACTGGTGGTAGGGGAGCGACGTCGCGTATGCCATTCTCCGTCTCGGGATAGCCGTGGACGATGGGCGCGCCTGGGAGGGGCCTGCTGTAGTCACCCCGCTCCTCCAGCCAACGCCTGGACTCGTGGTAGCTGTCCACCGTCCTGCGCAGCTCCTCCTCCCAGCAGTCGGGGTCGAGAAGGCCTAGCTGCTGAAGAATGCGCACCAGCCCATGCCTGCCTGTGCCGCCGCGACGCCAGGCAGACTCGCATACTTCCCTGGCCGTCTGCAGGCGACGCCCAAAGTTCTGGGCCAGGCCCGTCGCAATGTGCGTCGGCAGCCCCAGCATGCGAAAGATGTAGGGCACGCAATTTTCCAACCACTCGTTCTCGTCCGCGTAGTGATCGGGGTTGCTGTGGTTGGAGACCCACCCGCGGGCACGGCGCCCGAGCACCCGCTTGTAGCGCTTGATTGCCCTGGCCTCCATACGCTCCGCCGCCCGCTCGTCGTTGTCCAGCTGGCACTGGATGAGCCCTGCCGAAGAAACGGCATCCGAGCCTCCGCCGACGAGCTGATGGAGCTGCGTGAAATAGTCGCTCAGATGCATGAGCTTCTTGCCCTTGTAGCTGGCCTTGGGCCCCTTGATGGGGCGCGCCCTGGCCTGCGTGCCGAAGCTGAAGCTCGGCGGGCCCCCACGGCCACGGTACAAACTGGCGTCGTCAGGCGGGATCTGGTAGATCCAGACGAGCTCGTTCTCCACTCCCTCGCACAGGGCGCGGTATACCTCCGTCATGGCCTGCATGTCCTCCCCCGCGCCGATAGCGTCCCGCAACTCGTCGTGGTTCCACTCCTTGGCTGGCATAGGCCCATAAGGCCTGTCCTTGGGAAAGGCTGTGGGGCCTTTGACGCGGAATGACTGGCCAATGTCGCCCTGAC
>CAUYUJ010017254.1:162019-172019 GCA_963575745.1 Prorocentrum cordatum | reverse complement strand
ACAGGGGGTGCTCCTTGGGCAGACACGCCCGCCCTGTCTCCCAAGCTCCGCCGATGCCGAGTTCCGCCCTACTTTTCGGGGCTGGACAGGCCTCCTACCCTGACACGTCGATTAGTGAATTGGCTGTTTTCGGTTCGCGGGAGGGCGTCGCGGCCGTCATTTTTGCGGGTCCAGGTCCATCGGTTTCGGTCCCAGGCCGTTTTCACTAAGGGGAGGTCTACTAAAGGGAGGTTTGTCCAGCGCCGAACTTTGCCGTCGATGCTTTCGCCTCGCTTTTGCGGAACGTCCGCCTCGCTCTTCCTGCGGCGGGAAGTCTCGCGCCACTGTTTGCATTGCTTGGGATGCCTTTCCGACACGCTTTCGAGTCGGCAAGACAACCGAAGCACGGCAGATCGGATCCAGAGTCAGGGTTGGGCTCAGGAGCGGCTCTGGTTATCACGCCGTTCCTCGAAGCACGAGACGCGGCAAACGCATAAACTTCAGGAGGTCCGCGCGGATTTCTCGCATCGGCGCTCGCCCCCCCCCATCCAGCGCAGATCCAAGACGACCCCGCCGACCTCCGAAGGCTTCGGTCCATGCCGCTTTCTGGCCCCCTGGCTCCCGCGGGGGACCTGGGGCCGCTTGGCCCCTTGGCGGCACCGTGGCCTCTAGCTCCGCCGTGCTTCGGCAGAGCCCGTGCCGAGCCGATGCGATGCCGATTTCGGCCCGCCCCGTCCGGCTCGATTTTTCGATATGCCGTCGATCTCATGCGGCCTGATGTGTGCACGGCGCTGGTGTGCGGTCTGGCGCGGTCGGTTCGATTCGATTTCGGCTCCGTGCCGATGCGGCCCGATTCGATGCACGTCTCGATCCGATCGGATGTCCCGATTCGGCGCTGACTGCTCCGGCTTGAGTCGATTTTCCGATGTTGAGTCTTGCTGGAAATGCATGCTTGTTATTAGTTTTATTTTTGTGTTTTGTTTTTTTGTGTTTGTGTTTTATTTTTTTTGTTTATTCTTACTTCCTCTTTTTTTTTTATTTGTTGATTTTTTTTTTTTTTTTTTGGTTCTTGTTTGTCTCTCGTGCCTGCTGTGCTTGTGAAGTCGGTCGTCCCCGCACGCTGAAATCTTACCGTGCGCAGCGCGCCTCGCCCGTGCCTCCTGGCCTCCAGCTCGCTCGGCGCGCTCGCACACTGCTGGTTGGCTCGTGGCGCATCCTCCGTGTCGTGGGCGATCCTCGCGCGGCATTGCGAAGGGGACGCGCTGGTCGCCCTCAAAGCAATGCGATGATCGGATCGCAGCGCCACTGCGGATCTCCCTCTCTTGGGCATCCGAGGTCTCGCCAGCTGCCGTCGCTGCTCGCACCTCTGCGCCGGCAGCGGCCGCAGCATGTGGCACGAGACGCTCCACAGTTTTAGTGCCTCTCGGGCACAGGATGAGCCATCAGTCTTGCTCGTGTCCCCTACCCGCGCCGTGCTCAGGTGAACTCGCTCCGCGTCGACGAGGTCAAGAGGGCCGCCCACAAGCTGCACCTGCCTCTTCTGCAGGAGCGCAGCCCAGCTCCCGCGTGAGAGCGCTGAAGTCGTGGATGGTGCCGTGTGTCAGCTCTTGGCTTTGCCGTGCAAGCGCTGGACCTTGGCCTCCCCTGACTCCGGATCCGCCCTACTTTGGCTTTTTTTCCAACTTAAAATTGCGTCGGAAATCCACCTATAAGAGGCCGAAAAAGTAGGGCGGAAATTGCTGCACCCAACATGAAATAGGGCGGAAACCCACAGAAACAGCAACAGAAAAGTAGGGCGGAAATTGGCATCAGCGGGGCTTGAAAAGTAAGGCGGAAATTCCAAGCCCTACTTACGAATGTCCCCAAAGTAGGGCGGATCCGGAGTCAGGGTCGGCTTGTCAGCACGACCCGCGGGTGGGTTTCCGACGTATCGTGGGCGCCGGGTTCAGACTGTTACGATTCATGGTCGTCAGCAGGAAGCCGCGAGTCGCGGCATTGGCACGACATGTGGTGTCAGCTGCGGAGCTGTGAGGGAGTGCATGCTGTTCCCTACCTTTGCAGGGTGGAGGCGCTGGGGAAGGAATTCACGCCTGGGAAGCATGCAAGGCCGAGTAATGCTGTCTGGGATGCGATGTTGTCTGGAGATGAGATGGACCACGCCTCGGTGCATCAACATATTCCCTGCCAAGTCGAAGCAGAGGGCCCGCAATTTCCCCAGCGATAGCCTGTCCATCGGCCGTGGAACCCGAGATCCCTCGTCCAGCGGTTCACTTCGGAGAAGAAATCTACCGGCACAGGCAAAGTTCCCAAGGTCCGCGAGAGTTCCTTAGGTCGGCGCTGGACCCTCCTCGTTGGCACGCGGGGCGCGCCAGGGGCTGAGCCAGAGGCGCCGGCAGGGGAAATCCGCGCGGGTCCAAGAAGTCCGCGCGGACCTCCGAAAGTTCATGCCTGTGCAGATTCTCCCATCCTTGCTGTCGTTGCCGCCCGCCTCCCCCCTCCCCCTCGTCCTCCGTTTTGTTTGTTTCATCGCTTCGCTCATTCTGCCGGCCCTGGAGCGCTATTGGGGGCCTCTCGGGGCCGTCTTGGGGGCCTCTTGGGGGCTCCTTGGGAGCGTCTTGGGGCTCCTCGGCGGCGTCTTGGGCTCCCCTGGGGCCCCTTGGGGCTCTTAGGGGGCCCCTTGGGGCGGGAGGGGGGGGGCTTCCCTCCCCCTTGTCCTACGGTTGGTTTCTGTGCCCTGCTCGCCCCTTCTGGAGCGGCAGCGGCCAGAGGCCTGGGCTCCCCCCTCCCCCTTGGCCCGCGGCAGGAGTACGAGTACGCCCAGGACCGCTCGGAGCAGAACCCGGAGCTCCAGGCCACCATGCGGCCCAACGTGAGCGTGAGGCGGCCGCTCCCGCGCGCCGAGCCAGCGCCCCGCCGTCGTCGGCCGCTCGGTGGAGTGGCCCTTCGCCGGAGAGACTCTTGGTGCGGGCCCCCTAGACCCCCTCGAGTTATGACAAAATCACGACGGGAGGTTTTTCACTATTTCTGGCCTCTGGGGGCCCTTACCGGCCCTCGGGACCGTCAAAAAACGATTCAGGACGAAAAACCGGTCCCGGGGAATGGGTCGAGACTTCGGGGGGTCGACGTCATGAAAAAATCATGACGTCGGGGTCTGGGCCCACGGGGCTCCCCCGATCGCCGAGCGCGGTGCGAGGTAGCAGCGAAAGACGAGGTGTGCCGATGCCGCTGCCCTGCCCCCGTGCTCGCCCGCCCTCGTGGGCCTCCCGGGAGGCCCTCGTCGCCACGGCCGGATTCGCGTCGAGCGCCTGGCCAGAACGCGCCCAGGGTGAAGTCGGGCCTGTCACCTGTCCCTCTACAGGGGGAATATTCAAAAGTAGTTTAAAAAAATGTGGGGACGATGTTTTGAATATTGTTTGACCTTTTTGGCGTATTATTTTGAGTATTTTTTTTATTTTTCGTCGAAAGTCCCCCTGTAGGGGGACGCGCCCGACTTAAGAGCAGCGGTCATCGGTACCGCTCGGTTTCCCCAGCGGTGGCAGCGGCTGGCTCGGCTGGGTTGGACGCCCCTCGCGCCCCCCGGGCCTCCCGAGAGCCGCTCAGCAGGGGTCACTCTCGCCTGGGGTCGCTCTGGCATGTCGCCGATCTCTGGAGGCTGTGCCCTCCCGTCGTCCTGGAAGTTTGTCTCGCGTTCTTCACAGGGAAGGCGCGACCTCCAACACAAAAGGCCGATCTCTGGAGGCTGTGTCCTCCCTTCGTCCTGTAAGTTTGTCTCGCGTTCTTCACAGGGAAGGCGCGACCTCCAACACAAAAGGCCGATCTCTGGAGGCTGTGTCCCCCCTTCGTCCTGGAAGTTTGTCTCGCGTTCTCATGAAGGCGCGACCTCCAACACAAAGCTGATCCTTGTGTGTCTCTTCGGGGCTCCCTCAAGACGATCCTGGCTCTGGAGGCTGTGTCATCCCTTCGTTCTGGAAGTTCTTCTCGCGTTCTTCACAAGGAAGGCGCGACATCCAACACAATGCTGATCTTTGTGTGTCTCTTCGGGGCTCCCTCGAGATGACCCTGGTCAGGGCACGCGCCCGGAATCGGTCCCGGGGAGCAGCGGCGCAGGCATCGCGCCCTTCGTCAGGGACGTACTTGGGCATCGCTCGGACGTGTGCATTTTTTTCTCGGCGAGGACCATCGAGGAGCATCCTTGGTCATTTGGGGGAAAAAAACCACGCACGAAACCGGAAAAAAAGCACAGGGGATGGACGTCCGAGCGATGGCCAGCGTGGCGCAGGGAGCGGCGGGGCCCTTCTGGCCACGGCCGGCCGCGGCCGCGAGCAGGGCGCCGTGTGCCCTGATTGTTTCACAGCTTGCCTCAGGTTCTCCTTGGGTTCTCGATGGGAGATCGAAGTTTCACTGATGGGACAAAGGGGCCTCGTTCCTTATCTAGGGTTCCTTAGGTCAACGTGTGTTCCTTATCTAGGGTTCCTTATCTAGGGTTCCTTATCTAGGGTTATCTAGGAGCAGGTCTCCAGCCCAGATCCCAGGAATCGGGCGTGTGATGCGCGAGGGTCGTCTTTTGCGCACGAGCTGCGGTCCTCCCGGGCAGTTGGCGCTCACCACTGCTTGCTCGTGGTCGTTGGTAGGCGTGGACAGGCGCCACTACGCGCAGATGTGTGTACCAATAGGCTCCAATGGAGACACGGCGCCAATACCCTTTCGTCTTATGTGGGTTTGAATAAGACGTTTTTCCCTCACTGTGCGTGCCCAGAGTTTCGCTTCGGGCCTGGCAGGCTGGCTGAGGTTGCGTGTGAATGGTGGTCGGACTGGAGACATGTGGCGCCTTGTGGGTTCCCTGAAAAAAAAAAGGCTCCAATGGAGACATTGATAGACATACTTGGGCACCAAGAGGGCGGAACCTTTTCAAAGTCACTCCCACAGAGAATACAAGCTCAAGGGAACGGCACGAAAGCCAAAGCCCCTCCCGAGCCTGAGGCGCGATGCGATAGCAGCGGCTTGCTCGTCTGGGTTTGGCGCCCCCCGCGACTCCCAGAGAGCCGCGCACCAAAGGTCACTCTCGTCTGGGGTCACTCGTGCGCGTAGCCCCCCTTTCGGACAGACCCAGAGTTTCAGAAATCTTCAGGATGGAGGTTCGACTCCAGATAGCCGTACTTTGGGCGATTTCGCAAGTAGGGCGAACACTTCCGCCCTACTGTGCAGGCTCCTTTGATGCCGACGTTCGCCCTATTTTGCCGTCGCTGTTTCCGCCATACCTTTGCGGAACTAACCACTCTCCTTTTCTGAGGCGGAGAGTTCTGCACTGTTTGTTCGCATCGTTTGGGGCGCATCTCCGACATTCGGTCACGTCGTTGAGGAATGTGCCCAGGAGGTTGACACCCTGGAGGATTTCTTATTTGATGAGGGCGGCGGTGATAATTTTCCATGGCCGATCCACGATTGCAATTCCGCTGGCTTCTACACCCTGGGTTCCTTATCTAAGGGGTCCTTGTTCGATGTCCCCACCGTATCGAAAACCCGCAGGATGCTGATTCGATCCCCGCCCTCTGGAAACGTGTTTCTCCCCCTCCGCTCTTCGAAGACGGAGAACGGCATGAGCATGCACTTTGGACGCTCCGCGCGGACCGTCGAAAGTTTATGTTCGTGTCGCTTTTTCTTCCTCCAGTTCTGGAAGCTCCCTTCTCCTCCAGAAGGGGAAAGGCGCGACCGAGCTCGCGGAGGCCCTCGGGCCGCTCCTCCCGCCCGATCGGCGCGCCGGCGGAGGAGGAGGAGAAGGAGGAGGAGGGAGAAGGAGGGGGAGGGCGGAGGAGGAGGAGGAGGAGGAGGAGGAGGAGGAGGAGGTGGAGGAGGAGGAGGAGGGGGAGGGGGAGGGGGAGGGGGGGTCCTCCTTGCCACACCACGGCGCTGCAGCATACTCTTGAAGCTCTGCTGCTCCCCACTGTCTTGCATATCTTGCTTCTCGCCGACGCGCGCTGCTGCAGTACCAGGGCCTGGCCCTTCTCTTCTCGGGCGCTGCGCTCCGAACAGTTTTTCTCGCATCGCTGCCACCAAAACGCAACGGCTCTAGCAAGCCAACGCGTGTCCAACGTAAAACCAGTATAAACCCGAGACTCAGCAGCGATGTTGGATCGCACCCTCCCTCCAAGATCCTTCTTTCAAAGACCATACAAGGATTCATGCTCATTGGGGGAAGTGCCACGTTGGGAGACAACCGTGTAGAAAAGCACGAAGCGTGTCAACACACCAGTATCAGGATTGCAACTCCACGAATCAACCTGACTGTTGCGTCTTCTGGATCCGGAGCCGTGCCGGAATTATCCTGGGACTTCAACACCGCGAGTCAACGTTGTTGTTGCGCTTTGGCAGTCCTCACCCGCTCCAAAAAAATGTATCTGGTACGTTAACCATTAGAATCCGTGAAACGGTTGCACATGCTTGAATCGAGTGTTCGCGTCGCTGAAGCGTGAGCCACATTTTGAACATGAGCCGCCCGCAATATGTGAAGCTTTTGCAAATATTAACAAAAAAATGTGCTCGGCGCTGAGGCGAGAGATCAACAGTTTGAAAACGATCCGCCCCCAATCCATAAAACTCTAGCGATGTTGTAAGACGCGCGTGCGCGGCGCTAAGGCGAGAGCAACATGTTGAAAACGAGCCGCCCTCCATTTGCGAAACTACTGCAAATGTGTCAGACGAATGCGCGTGGCGCTAAGGTGAGAGCCACATGTTGAAAACCACGAGCTTTCCGATTGTGAAAGTCTTGCACGTGTTTAGACGAGTGTACGTGGCACTAAGGCGAGAGCCACATGTTGAAAACGACCTGCCCTCAATCCGTGAAGCTCTTGCAATATTTAACACGAGTGCGCGCGGCGCTACATCCCCGTGAACAAAGTTTATAACAAAAATGGCACAGGGATGGGAGCCGAAAACATGTTGAATCAGACCAGGCGGGGCCCGTCGCATCAAGTGGCATCCGCCTGTCGATGTTACGGGACGACTGGTGGGAACGAAACCGCAAGGCAGAAAGTGGAACCGCCCTTGCCAGCGGCCCTGTGAAGGCTTAGATTGGAAAAGCACGCGCCCGGGCATTAAGTGGCGTCCGCCTCCCACTGTTGCCATTGGGCGCGCGAACCAAAGTGTGGCATATCGATGACCTGGCCCATGGTGCACGCCTGCGCATGCTGCCAGCATTGAAAGGCGAATATTACTTAATGATATGTTTTTGGCTTTTTTGCCGTCTGCAGATCATTCGCGATGATCGTCGTGTTGATTTTGTTGTATGTTCCCGGCTGTGTTAGGCGACCGCCGCCTGTTGACAACCACCTGCCTTCCATCTGTGAAGCTGCTCAGTTTATAAACTTCAGGCTCATAAGCGGTAAGGGGTCTCAGGCGAAACGCCCAGCCCGCCCATCCGACTGGCCTCGGGGTGCGACATGGCGGAGTTATTCATACAGTGGGAACAATGGAGGAGGAAGACGACGAACCTTTTGTACGGAGTGTCTGGATGACGCCAAAAGGAAGAGGAGGAGGAGGAGGAGGACGACGAAAAGGAGGAAAAGGAGGACCAATACAAACCCAAGACTCATCAACGATATGGGGAGGGATGTAGGAGGATTATATTTGAGCCGGATTAGAGCTGGCCAAACGGTTAGCATCACCCCGTCGATTTGCTACCGCGGGTCTACTGGGTGCATCGGGCCCTTTTCCGCGCCAGCCCAGCAAACTTGGTTCCTTCGGCACCTTCTCACACGAGCTGGGCTCCAGCACAATAGCAGATGGAAGGCACCCCGTTCGCGCGGGCCCTGCGGTGCAGGTCTGCGTTTCCCTCACGAGCTGATCTGGGCGGTGTAGCTGAGATACAACGCCCGTGCCCCCCAAAACGTGAGCCGTCACAGAAGGAGCTGCCAGCAGCGGGAGCACGATTCGGAACGAGCGGGGCCCGAAAATGAGGTTGGCGCCCCAGCGAGAGCAGCATTTTGAAAACAAATGCAAGCGAAAACCCAACTCCCGGGAATCCTGTGTGTAAAAAAATCAGTACGCGGGGGGGGGGGGGGGGGGGGGTGGGGGGGAGGGGGGGTGGGGGGGGGGGGGGGGGGGCGAACACTCCCAGCACTTCCCCATGCAGGTAAGAGGGAGAGTATATTTTATATTGAGTAGTTGTGGAGAAGAAGGAAAGAGGAGGAAGAAAGGAGGAGAAAGGAGAGGAGGGAGGAGGAGGAGGAGGAGGAGGAGGAGGAGGAGGGGAGATGAGGATGAGGAGGAGGAACAGGAGCAGGAGCCAGGAGGAAGGTAAGGAGGAGGAGGACAAGAGCAGCAGGAGCAGCAGGAGAAGCTAGGATCAGCAGGAGCAGCAGGAACAGAGGAGCACGAGGCACGAGGAACAGCTGGAGTGGGAAGGAGATGTGGAGGAGAAGGGGGAGGAGGAGGAGGAGGAGGAGAGGAAGGAGGAGAGGGATGAGGAGAAGGAGGAGGAGTGGAGAGGAGGAGGAGGAGGAGGAGGAAGAGGAGAGGGAGGGAGGCAGAGGAGGGAGGGCGATGAGGAGGCGAGAGGGGGCGGAGGAGAGGAGGATCGTTGCGGAGGCGGAGGCGAGGGGGAAGAGGGGGAAGGCGGAGGCGGAGGCGGAGGGGGAGGAAGAGGAGGAGAGGAGGAGTAGATGAGGGAGGAGGATGAGGAGGAGGAGTGAGGAGGAGGAGGCGGAAGAAGGAGGTCCCATCACGGTCTCCTTGGGGTTGCAGCAGTCCGCACGCCACCCAGTCAGCTGCCGCCCGGTCGACGCGCGCGGTGCGGGCCCTCTGCGCCGCGCTTGCACCAGCCTCCGCCCGTGGCGCGCCGCCGTGGGCGCGCGCGCGCGCGTGCGCGCGCCGCGCGCCGCCGCCGCGCGGCCGCCCGGCGCGCCCCGCCCGGCGGTTCGGCGGCGCCGCCCCGTGGACGGGCAATGTGCCCGGCGGCGGCGGCGGCGGCCCCGCGCGGCGCTGCTCGCGCGGAGGCGCTCCGGACGGGAGCGCGGAGGGGTCGCCATCGCAGGCCCAGAGGTTGACATCAACACCAAGATCGGGGGTGTGCCTCCACCGAGGGAGGAAGATCCCAATCTCGGTGATGGTGGTAATATTCTGGCTTCCAAGGTGACCGAAATATTACCACCAACACCGAAATCCAGGATCATCTTCCCCCTGTGGAGGCAACCCCCTGTTTTGGTGTTGGTGCCCATTTCCAGGCCTCCAACGCCACGATGAGGCCAAAGGTCCGTGAATGAGGCGCGTGCACCCGTACCGCGTTGGTGCCTCTCGAGGTGTCGTCGATCCTCGACCCAAGTGCAGCACGGCGCGCAGCTCTTCGGCCCCCGGGGCGTGACAACTATGCACCGTACCCCGCTGGGGGCGGGGCCTGTGAAAGGAGTCCAGAGATGGTATGGTGGTATGGTGCATGCGCGCCGTTCTCGCAAAAGAGCCCTCAAGATGCGATACCGCAGTCTGTTTCCGCCTGGCTCCAGGACGTGTCTGGTGACTTCTGGATTCGAGCATCGGTGGCTACGCTTCGCTCAACAGATTCACGCAGCCGATACATCCATGCATGCATGCGTGCACACCTGCAGCTGTTCATGCAAAGCATGTGCAAGCACGCGCTGCAGTGGCAACGATGCTCGGCTCAAGTGCGCCACTTGAGCCGAGCATCGTTGCCGCTGCAGCGCGCGGGGCCAGAGGCTGCCAGGGTCGAGGGGGCACACGGCGGCATCCATCGGAGGAGAGCCCGCCGAGACACAGGCCACCCTCCCTGGCGTTTTTCGTCCTGGTTGGCCCTCCTGGAGGCTTCTCGTCGCCACGGCTGGACCCGCCTCGAAAGGCACCTCAGGAGGGGACCCTGGGAGGGGTCCGCGGACGGATGTTGAGCGGATCTGGGCTGGGCGGAGAGCCGCCTCTGTCTCAAGTGGCCCTCCCCCGAAAAAATGATTTTTGTTCGGAGGTCCGCGCGGATTTCCGTGGTCGGCGTGGCGGCGCGCGCGCGCGTCAGTGGAGGGGG
>CAUYUJ010017254.1:157500-161919 GCA_963575745.1 Prorocentrum cordatum | reverse complement strand
GTGTGGGGACGCATGCGGCCGCGGGCACTGGGGCCTTCGGTGGAGCTCCCTATGGAGCCACGAAACGTGTGAGGGGTGTGCCGAAATGGGTGTGGGGGACGCATGCGGCCGCGGGCACTGGGGCCTTCGGTGGAGCTCCCGATGGAGCCACGAAACGGGTGAGGGGTGTGCCGAAATGGGTGTGGGGGACGCATGCGGCCGCGGGCACTGGGGCCTTCGGTGGAGCTCCCTATGGAGCCACGAAACGTGTGAGGGGTGTGCCGACATGGGTGTGGGGGACGCATGCGGCCGCGGGCACTGGGGCCTTCGGTGGAGCTCCCTATGGAGCCACGAAGCGTGTGAGGGGTGTGCCGAAATGGGTGTTGATGGTGATGATGATGGGAGGGGGGAGGAGGCAGCGGGAGGAAGGAAGGAAGGAAGGAAGGAAGGAAGGAAGGAGAACGCGGGGCACCGTCTCTTCAAAACGAGGACCCAACACCACAGGATGGTTGGGAAAAAAATAGTCCCCGGACTATTTTTGGATTTTGTTTTTTGCTATTTTGGGGGTCTGTCTTATTTTTCGTCGAAAATCCCCGTGTAGGGGGACAGGCCAGACCTAATGCTGTGCCATCCCCCTCCCTCTTGCCCCCCCCCATCCCTGGGCGAGGACCGTCAATGGGCTTCACCCGTGGGGACCGTCAGTAGGCCTCACAGCCTGCGCAGCTTCCATCACGAGGGCTGCGTGGGCAGCCGCCCCCCCCCACGATCACACCTACCGTGAGGCCGTCCAAAGGCACCAGAGGGGGCCGGCGCCCTCCCCACGGTCCCTCGGCCAACGAAGACGGCCGTAGGGATGGGTGCCAACGCACCGCCACAGCTCAGACCGTCTTGGCCTGAAGGCGCCCATCGCCACCATCCACTGTCTTCCTCCTCTTTCCTCCTCCCCCCTCCTTCGAAGCAAGTCATACGGTCGTTGTCCTTGCCCAGGTTCGAAGCGAAAGCGTCATCAACGTAAGATTTCGGAGATCCGCGCGGATTTCTTGAGTATGCGCCTGGCACCCCTGGCGGCGCCTCCGGCGCCGCTCCTGGCGCCCTCCGCGCGCATTTCTTGAGTATGCGCCTGGCACCCCTGGCGGCGCCTCCGGCGCCGCTCCTGGCGCCCTCCGCGCGCAATGGAGCGGATGAAGCGCCGATCCAAGGAATCCGCGCGGACGTCCGAAAGTGCATATTTGTGCAGATGCCGCTTCTTCGTCCATTTCCAGCTGCCGTCTCCCAGATATGCAGGGGGTGTAGCAGCGTTCTCGTTCGAGCTCTACCTCCGGGGGGTCAGATGCCTCCCGCTACATCGGGAATGTGCAACTCCTGTTGCGGGCCTTTCGTCGGGGGTCGTAGGCGGGGGGCACCCCAAGGTGGAGTTAGGGGGCGAGTCCAGCCGGATGTTCACATTTGTTTCCTCCAGGGACTGTTTCAGCCAGACTTCATCGAACACCACCTCCCGTTTGAGACATCCCAGGATCTCACGACGAGGGCCCGACATTGCGCAACGCTTACACGGACGTTGGGCAGACCCTTTTCAGACCCGAGCTACCGTTGGGCACTTTCTTGGACTGTGTACCCCCCCCCGCCTCTTTTCAAGCAGCGGCGAAGCGTCCTGGCTCGTCTATAGCCCCACCAAACAATGTTCTAAGAACCTTTTGTGGTTTCCACGAAATGTTCTTAGAACATTTCTGGCGGAATATGTCTTGTTTGAACACATTGGGTTCATGTTCTAAGAACCTTGTTTGTGTTCCTAGCACATTTGTGGGTTCTAAGAACGCTTCGTGGTAGGACTATAGGAATGCCGGGACGGCCGGTCCCTGCTCAGTCTTTGCACTCTTCCTGGCCGGAAGGATGGAGGGGGTGGGTCCTTCGCAACATGGGGTCTCGCCAGAGCGGCAGGCGTCCTGCGCGCGGGGCGCGCATCTGTCAAGGGGGGCGCTTTTCCCGCAGTGGTGGAGCTGTTGCTCTGCACCTCCTCCTGCTCCTCCTCCTCATCCTCCTCCTGCTCGTCGTCCTCCTCATCCTCCTCCTCCTCCTGCTCCTGCTCCTCCTCCTCCCCCTCCTCCTCCTCCTCCTCCTCGTCCTCCTCCTGCTCCTCCTCCTCCTCCTCCTCCTCCTCCTCCTCCTCCTCCTCCTCCTCCTCCCACGCGCGCTCCAGAGGAGGGAGGATGAGGATGAACAGCAACGCGAGGAGCAGGAGGAGCAGGAGGGAGAGGAGGAAGACGAGGGGAGTGAAGAGGAGGAATGCGAGGAGGGTGGAGAGTGGAGAAGGAAAGAGTAAGAGGAGGAGGAGGAGAAGGAGGACGAGGAGGAATGGGAGGAGGAGGAGGAGGAGGAGGAGGAGGAGGAGGAGGAATGGGGTGGATGTTGCCATGGGCGTCTACCCGCTTACCGATAGTTCGTTGCAGCCTTGCTTTACACGGTCGACGCGAGTCTGGCTAATATCACCTTTGGGGGACTGTTATGTAACTATGCAGTCGCATGTGGACCCGATCTTATGGCGCAGCCGCGACTCCAACAAGATCGCCGACCACGTCGTGAACGTGACCATGGATACAAAACAATCCTGGGAGGAATGTACTCCTCCAGGCCATCCACACCGACCTAACAGAGGCAAAGTTCGTCATGCATTGCGATGGGGGAATTCGTGTTGGAACATGTTATGATGCAGCGTGGGTGTTGGAAGCGCACATACAGACACATCGTGGACCAGAGATCTCACTCTTGGCGGGAAAGGGCATCTTCATGACAGAGCCGATATCTTCATTCACCGCGGAACTGATTACGTTAGAGGACTGCGCTGTCTCATTCGAGCGATTCTGGGCTACACTTTGCACTTCAATTCGGCTGTCCTGGGTAGGATTTGAGCCAGGACGAAAGAAAGAAAGGTGGGGGGGGAGGACATAGGAGGTGGAGGAGGATGTGGAACGGAGGGGAGGAGGCTGTGGAGGCGGAGGGTGAGGAGGAGGAGGAGGAGGAGGAGGAGGAGGAGGAGGACCAGGAGGAGGCGGAGGAGGAGGAGGAGGCGGAGGAGGAGGAGGAGGAGGAGGAGGAGGAGCAGATTCAAACTCAGGACCCGGCAACGATGCTGCAACACGCCCTCCAGTCCCGAGTGCCCTCCTCACTCAGGAGGGAAAAAATACACAGACACAATTCATCGTCGATCCCCCAGAAAATATGGGAAAATATGGGAAGTGGGGGGGAGGACAGAAACCTAGAAAATATGGGAAAATATGGGGAATCCTGTTATTTGTATGTATTTATTTGCGTGTCCCAGGGCCCCTTCACTCACAAGTCCCCACATCGATTCCTCGCCCCCGCGGGACGCGGCCCCCTACGAGGGACGAGCGTGCGACGGGCCCGCCATGCGGGCGAGAGCACCGCGGGGGAGCCGCGCGGGGCTCGCTTTTCTGCCAGCGGGCCTCGGGCGGCGGCGCCGCCCTCCATGCGGGAAGCCCAGGCGCCTGCCCGCAGCGCGAGCACAGCACTCAGGAGGGAAAAAAGCACACAGACACAATTCATCGTCGACTCCCAGAAAAGATGGGAAGATATGGGAAGCGGGGGGGGGAAGACAGAAACCCAGAACATACGGGAAAATGTAGGCAATCCTTTTCTTTGTGTGTATTTAATTTGTGTGTCCCAGGGCCCCTTCAAGTGCCCCGGTCACTCCATGCATCACCCCGCGGTCGAAGAAGGGAAGGATCGCGTAGACTCGAGCCTTCGGAGCTTCGCGCGGAGATTCCTGGGACCTGCGCCGAACGTCCCGGGGGCGGCGCCTCGCGGCGCCGCCAGGGGGGGGCCCAGCGCGGCTCCGAGGAGTCTGCGCGGACCGCCGACGGCTGCTTCTTCCTCTCTACAGTCGGGGCCCTGAAGAGGGAACCCTTTTCGTTGGGGAGGGGCTCGGTGTTCCTTGTCTGTTCTGCAGTTTGCCCTCGGCTTTCCGGAGGTTTCCCGTGGAAAGGAAAGTTCAGCCTATGGGAGGAAGGGGCCTCGTTCCTTATTTGGGGTTCCCTAGGTCAACGCCCCGACTGTATCTGGAGGGTGAGCATGGCCTGTCCACCCTTCCGGGTTCAGCCTGCACGCTTGCCCTGGCGTCTCGCCGCGTCGGTCGGCGCTCGGGGTCGGGGGCGCCGCCCGCAGAGCGCGCGCCGCCTGCGTTGCCGGCCGCAGCGTTGCAGCCAAGACGCTGAAGTAAGGACCACGTTGGGCTCGGGGGGGCCTGGTTTTCGGGCCGTTTCTGTAGGAAAAAACACAGTTTGTGGGACAAACACACACACACTGTAGGGGAAACACACACAAGCACACAGCCTGTAGGAAAAACACACACAGCGTGTTTGTTCCCCACAGACTGTGTGTTTGTTTCCCACAGACAGTGTGTTTGTTTCCAACAGTGTGTGTGAG
>CAUYUJ010017254.1:145000-152500 GCA_963575745.1 Prorocentrum cordatum | reverse complement strand
CTATAGCTAAGCTAAAGCTAAGCTAACACTAAGCTGAAGCTAAGCTAAGGCTAAGCTAAAGCTACGCTAAAGCTAAGCTAAAGCTAAGCTAAGGCTAAGCTAACATTAAGCTAAAACTAAGCTAAAGCTAAACTGAAGCTAAGCTGAAGCTAAGCTAAAGTTAAGCTAACGCTAAGCTAAAACTAAGCTAAAGCTAAGCTAAAGCTAAGCTAAAGTTAAGCTAAAGCTAAAGCTAAAGCTCAGCCAAAGCTAAGCTAAATCTAAGCTAAAGCTAAGCTAAGGCTAAGCTAAAGCTAAGCTCAAGCTAAGCTGAAGCTAAGCTAAAGCTAAGCTAAAGCTAAGCTAGGGCTAAGCTAAAGTTAAGCTGACGCTAAGCTAAAGCTAAGCTGAAGCTAAGCTAAAGCTAAGCTAACACTAAGCTAAAGCTAAGCTAACACTAAGCTGAAGCTAAGCTAAAGCTAAGCTAAAGCTAAGCTAACACTAAGCTGAAACTAAGCCAAAGCTAAGCTAAAGCTAAGCTAAAGCTAAGCTAAAGCTAAGCTAAAGCTAAGCTAAAGCTAAGCTAAAGCTAAGCTAAAGCTAAGCTAAAGCTAAAGCTAAAGCTAAAGCTAAAGCTAAAGCTAAAGCTAAAGCTAAAGCTAAGCTGAAGCTAAAGCTAAGGCTAAAGCCCCCAGGGGACTGGGGGAACCGCGGGGCGGGGACTGGGGGAACCGCCCGGGGCGTGTAGCACTGCCCGGCCCCTTTAAGCTAGAGGGTAAGAACCCTTCTAGGCAGAGCCTAGGTAGGGAAAAACCATCGATTCTCCAACATTTTCAGAATTATCCCAGTGCGACCCTACCTAGGAGTTGGAGCCCCTAGGAAAGCAGCATTAGTAGTAACAGTAAAGCTAAGCTAAAGCTAAGCTAAAGCTGAGCTAAAGCTCAGCTAAAGCTAAGCTAAAGCTAAGCTGAAGCTAAGCTAAAGCTAAGCTAAAGCTAAGCTAAGGCTAAGCTAACACTAAGCTGAAGCTAAGCTAGAGCTAAACTGAAGCTAAGCTAAAGCTAAGCTAAAGCTATGCTAAAGCTAAGCTAAAGCTAAAGCTAAAGCTAAGCTAAAGCTAAGCTGAAGCTAAGCGAAAGCTACGCTAAGGCTAAGCTAAAGCTAAGCTAAAGCTAAGCTAAAGCTAAGCTAAAGCTAAGCTAAAGCTAAGCTACAGCTAAGCTAACACTAAGCTAGAGTTAAGCTAAAGCTAAGCTAAAGCTAAGCTAACACTAAGCTGAAACTAAGCTAAAGCTAAGCTAAAGCTAAGCTACAGCTAAGCTAAAGCTAAGCTAAGGCTAAGCTAACACTAAGCTAAAGCTAAGCTAAAGCTAAGCTGAAGCTAAGCTAGAGCTAAGCTAAAGCTAAGCTAAAGCTAAGCTGAAGCGAAGCTAAAGCTAAGCTAAAGCTAAGCTAAAGCTAAGCTAAAGCTAAGCTAAAGCTAAGCTAAAGCTAAAGCTAAAGCTAAAGCTAAGCTAAAGCTAAAGCTAAGGCTAAAGCTCCCAGGGGACTGGGGGAGCCGCGGGGCGGGGACTGGGGGAACCGCCCGGGGCGGTTAGCACTGCCCGGCCCTTTAAGCAAAGAGAGTAAGAACCCTTCTAGGCAGAGCCTAGGCAGGGACATGCTACCAAAGGGGTTTCACGCGCGCATGTCGAAATCGTTCGAACGCCCTTGCGCGCGTGTGTGGGGGCACGTTCCGTGTTAAACAATACCATGCGGGCCACTCTCGCGCGTCTGTCGTGCGCGCATTTCGAACTCCTTCCAAATTTCCACCACCGACGCGACGACGCCGTCAACGTCGCCGGCGTGATCAGCATCTGCGCCGTCACTGGCTGCCCCGTCGTCGCTGTCAGCATCGTCACCAGCATCGCTATCAGCATCTTCGTGTCTCCGTTGTCGACGTGGCCATTCTGCCGCGCCCGCTCAAGTCGCCGACTCGCACAGAAGTGCCCGCTGGGATGTGCCGAGCGGTCAGCCCCCACCGCGTTCGCGTCGATCGCGCCGAACTAGCTGGCCGCTGCGCGCGCGAGCAGGCGCGGGCTAGCGCGGCCGCAGAGATGCGGCAGCCAACACCAAGCGCTCCTCGCAATCGCCGCCGCATGGGTTTTGCAAACCAAGTTGCGGGCGGGTGGGTGGGATGATTGCGCGAGCAGTGGAGTGGACAACTCCTTGTGAACAGAAATAAGTTGCCCCCCCATAACACGTAGCGTGTAGAATGTGTAGGATGTAGAATGTGCGGTCAAAGGAGATAGCTCGTAGCGCCAAGGAGACCCCTTGGTTTCGCAACACTGATTTGCTAAAAAAGCTTCCGCGCGAGCTCTTGCGAAATCTTAAGAAAACCATGAATTTTTAAAGATGTTCACAAAATGCTACCAAACGGGCTTCGCGCGCTTGTCGAAATCTGTCGAACGCCCTTGCGCGTGTGCCGTCGCGAGAACCCTCTGCAAAAAATAAGACGAAGTGCAGACGCGCGGGTGGTCGCGCGCGTACGCCGAAATCCTTCAAAACCCATCGGTTTCGGCAGGATTTCGAAATCGCGCGTCCAAAAAAACTAGAAAAACCCAAGGTTTCGCAACACGGATTTTCAACAAAAGCGTGCGCGCGCGTTCTTGCGTCGTCGTCGTCGTCGTCGTCGTCGTCGCCGTCCTCCCTCCTCCCGCGTCGTTGTCGTCGTCGTCGTCGCCTACGTCGTCCTCTGTCTTTCCTCGTGTTCGTCGTCGTCGTCCTCCTTGGCGTCGTGGTCGTTTCCGTCGTCGTTGTCGCCGTGGTTGTCCTTCCTCCTCCTCCCTCGTCGTCGTCGTCCGTCGTCGGCGTCTCGTCGTCGTCCCTCCTATTTCGTCGCCGTCGTCGTCGTCGTCGTCGTCGTGTCGTCGTCGTCGTCTTCCCTCCTCCCTCGTCGTTGTCGTCGTCGGCGTCGCCGTCCTTCCTCCTTCTTCGTCGTTCGCGTCGTCGCCGTCCTCCCTCCTCGTCGTTGTCGTCGTTGTCGTCGTTGTCGCCGTCGTCGTCCTTCCCTCCTCCCTCGTCGTCGTCTTCGTTGGCGACGTCGTCGTCGTCTTCGTCGTCGTCGGCGTCGGCGTCGTCGTCTTCGTCGTCGTTGTCGGCGTCGTCGTCGTCGCCGCCGTCGTCGTCGTCGTCGTCGTCGTCGTCGTCGTTGACGTCGTCGTCGTCGTCGTCGTCGGCGTCGTCGTTGTCGTCGTCGTCGTCGTCGTCATCGTCGTTGTCATCGTCGTCGTCGTCGTCGTCGGCGTCGGCGTCGTCGTCGTCGTCGGTGTCGTCGTCGTCGTGGTCGTCGTCGTCGTTGTCGGCGTCGTCGAAGTCGTTGGAGACGTCGTCGGTGTCGTCGTAGTCGTTGTCGGCGGCGTCGTCGTCGTCGTTGTCGCTGTCGTCGTCGGCGTCGCTGTCGTTGGCAAGTGCCATTTGGTACCCACCGTCACGGTCTTAAGAGATTTTGCGATCTAAGTTGCGGGTGGGTGGGTGGGATGTTTGCGCGAGCAGTGGAGTGGTCAAGCGCGGTGCAGGGTAGTCAATTGCACAACATAGATCGCACCACATAGATTGCACCACAGACATTGCACCACATAGGTTGCACCACATAGTTTGCATCACGTAGAGTGCACCACGCAGATTGCACCACACGGATTGTTCCACTTAGGCTGCCCAAAGAGCGAGCGCACGACATATACTGCACAGCATGGACTGCACAACATAGACTGCGCCACATCTATTGCTCCACGTAGACTGCCCAACGTCATATATCGCACGACGCAGATCGCACGACATATATTGCACACCATAGGTTGCACAACATAGATCGCATTAGCTACACGTAGTGGACCACACATATATTGCACCGCATGGTTATCACCACATACATTGCACCACATATATTGTTCCACACAGATCGCACGACATACATGGCCAGAAACTCACTGATTGGGGTCCACGCTGGCCAACATGTCAGGGAGACTCCTTGCTAGTTCGATCTCGAATATCCAGTGTGATGGCTACTGTCGTTGGCTGGTTGCAACTCACTGTGTATTTACCCTTGTCGTGGTGTCGGCCCTACTATGCGTGCACCAGCAGAGGTAAGATGTGTCGGCCAACGGTATTTGTCATTTTAGGATTGCCCGGCGCTTCTCAGCGCCTGCGCCCTTCCGACGAGGATGGCGACGACGACGCTCGACGATCGACGATCGACGATCGGAGACGAGTGCGACCCCGAACATGTCCTGGGGCACGTTCTGACCAGAATCTCGAGGCGGACCCAGCCTTGGCAGCGAGGGCACCCCTGGAGGATGAAGAGCAGGCCCAGAAAACTATCAGATCTCGTCCGACAACCGTCTGATCCGACGCTGCGACGTTTCGACGTCGTCATCGTCGTCGTCGTCGTCAGCGGCGTCGTCGTCAGCGTCGTCGTCGTCGTCGTCGTCGTCAGCAACGTCTTCGTCAGCGTCGTCGTCGTCGTCAGCGACGTCGTCGTCGTGGTCGACCTGAAGTTGACAATTCGGCCGCGAAAATTCACGGCCGGAGCCCTAGACTACCTCTTTCGGCTGCCTCTTTTTTTCGCGCCGGATCGATCTGTGATGGTCCTGGGGCCCGACGCCGTGTGAAAACACCCAGAGCAAAACAAGCTGCAACTCCCAGACTTCATGGGACGACGACGATCCAGGAGTGGGTCTTGCACCAGCGGCTCGGGCCGTTGAGGGAGCGGTTGCACGACCCCGTCCGCCAGCTGATGGGCGAGGACTCCCTCTTCTCTAGGCCTCCTAGATGGGGTCGGAGTGTATGGGGTCGGAGGATCGCACCGCATCGCCGATGCGTCGGCGATGCATCAGCGATGCGGCTGGATGCGGGGCCCAATTTTCTCCACGCCGACGTCGCCGATGCATCGCCGACGTCGCCAGTGCATGGCCGATGTATCGCCAGTGCATCGGCGATGCATCGCCGATGTATCGGCGATGCGGCTGGACCCTCCGACCCCATCCACTCTGGCCCCGTCTGGGAGGCCTCGATCTCCCCTCTGCCCCTGGGTGGGTCTCCCGGCCTGGACCTCCCCTCTCCCTCGCCCTTCCCTCCCCTCCTTGCTTCCCAAGGCCTGCTCGCGTCGTGGCAGTGTCGCGGCGGGAGGTGTTGGGCCACTCTCGGCCTCGGATGGCCCTCGCCAGGCCTCGGGGCCGCAAAAGCCAGCCCCGGGGACCGCGCATGGAACAAATCAAGACATCGCACGTCTGGGTTCTTGTCCTCCAGTCCAGGGTGGTGGTGGTGCTATTTTCTTCCTGTCAGGGCAGCTCTTTTAGGGCGCGTATCTTACCATCGTGGGGCCTAGCCCGACACAACTGGCCTCCGTGCGTGGGCCCCGCACGAGAAATTCTTTGCAGAACGGGCCCAGGATTGTTCGGCCGGCGGCTCTGCAAGCGCAACAGCCAGCGGCAGGGGGATGTTCGACGAACAATAAATAACCCCAAAAATACACCAAAAAGGTAACAAAAATACTGAAAAAATAGTCCCTGGACTATTTTTGGATTACTGTGGAATTATTTTTGGATTATGTTTGGGTACTCTTAATTTTTCGTCGAAAATCCCCCGCAGGGGGACGGGCCCGACTTAACCCTGGCGGGCGGCGACAGGAAGTCGCAACAGTGCAACAGCCATGGCCAGCGGTACTCAAGACCCGATGGGCGGCGCGCGGGAATCGCAACAGCCAGGGCCAGCGGAGCTCGAGACTGTGCGGGCGGCCACCGGACGCCGCAGTTGTCAGGGCCAAGCGGACTCGGCCATGCCGAGCAGGCCAAGGGCTGCACGGGCGGCGGCCAAGAAACGCAACAGCCAGGTCCAGCGGCACCCGGGACCGTACGGGCGGCGAGCGGCGACCAGGAAATTGCGCCAGCCAGATCACCTGGTCTACTAAGCCTCCACGCCACCGAGTCTCTGGGCGGGCCGCCGTCACCGAATCCGTCTCTTGCAAAGTGCACCTAGTGTTCGGGACCGCCGCCGCCGCCACGAATTTGCATCGGTTGTTTGCAAGACTGCCTTCAGCCCACCCCGCTACCGCGCCTGGGCCGTGGGCCAGAGGCCTCGTCGCGGATGCGCGTTTGCTCCCTTCGAAACAGAATTATGTTGTGCAATTCGTCGCGGTTGCGCGGTTGTTACTTTTGTGTGGGTGTTTCGGGCCTGGGGGGGGGGTCAGAAGACCTATGTTGTGTAATTCGTCGCGGTGGCATGGAGAGTTCGGGCCTAGGGGGGGTAAACGACGGCGAAGCGTGATATTTCCAGACATTTCTTGGACATGTTTTGTTACGTATGTTTTCGGTGCGCGCTCGTGGGTTGAAGGTTTCGCTTGATTGTGGAACCGACTGCGGGCGCTTTCGGATAAGAGAACGGAGGTATTTTTGAATTGGGTTGCGGCGTCGGATTCCGGCTCGTATTTCGCGGCCCGACGATCTTCACATCAAAAGTATATGTGGTAAGAATGTACGCACGCATGCGCGCGAGTTAAGCTCGTCTACGTACATGATCTACAACGGTATCTTTCCATGCTCATGTCACGTAGTACATACAGTGTGCGCAGAGTCCGCCGCCCTCGTCTTTCTATTGTCGGTTTGGCTTTTGCTCGCGGCCGCCGCTAATTTTTTGTAACACTTACTTAGGGTCCAGGGCGTTGGCCGCCAGATTTGGGACCCCCCCTGCATAGTGTTTTTTGTTTTTTCCGTCGCCGCCGTGGGAATTTTGGTGAATACTTTTTCTCGAGCGTCGACCTGGTGATCCAGCCAGGGCCGTCAGTTTTGAGCCCCCTGATGGAAGTCCGTTTCGGGCCCCGGGCCCGCAAACGACCTTGGGCGAAACTTTGACCGCAGGGTATGGGTCGAGAGCTTCGGAGCCCAGGTCGCGAAGAACATCACGACGTCAGAGTTCTAGTATGGTCCCCTCTTGTCCCATCGCCAGATTTCACCTCCCCATCTCACCTCTACAATCGCCTCCACTCTCCCTCCCCCTTCTTCTTCTTCTTATTCTTATTATTATTCTTATTCTTATTATTATTATTATTATTATTCTTCTTCTTCTCTCGCGCTCCCTCTCCCCCTCCAAGAGGCTCCAGAAATCCTTTAGCATTATTTGGAACGAGAATGGCCGAGCAAATCCTATAGTGGAGGAAAAACATCTTCAAACTCTTGGTCGCCCTCAGGGGGTCGATGCTAACTGGGCTTCGCGGTTTAGGCCGTGGAGCTCCCCAGGGTGGCGGCGCGAGAAAGCGAAAGTAACCGCGCGCAGCGTGAAGGCCAAAAGGCGCGGAACGAGCGATTTGGCTACTCGGGTAATGGAGGGCGAGCCTTCATTTTGAAGGTTTTCGCGCCTCTGGGCCTCGCCACCCCACCCTCAGGAAGTGGAAGAGGAGGAGGGACAAGGAGGGGAAGGAATGAAGGGAGGGAGGGAGTGATGGGGAGAAAGGAGGGAAGAGGAGGAGGAGGAGGAGGAGGAGGAGGA
>CAUYUJ010017254.1:77500-142500 GCA_963575745.1 Prorocentrum cordatum | reverse complement strand
CGGCGTCGGCGTCGTCGGTGTCGGCGTCGTCGTCCGCGTCGGCGTCGGCGTCCGCGTCGGCGTCGGCGTCCGCGTCGGCGTCGGCGTCGGCGTCGGCGTCATCATCGTCGCCGTCGGTCGACGAACCGACGGGTCGGCGAGTCGACTCGGGAACACCTCCAACGGTGTCAGGAGGATCGGTATAGTGACGGAAACAATGATGACGAACACCGGCACTTTTTCCTGCCCATTTTGAGCAAGAGTCCCGGCCGGTATCGCCGCGGGCGTCCTCCGTTTGTGGTGCAAAGCGCCTACCCAACAGCGGTCGCTGTCGGTTTCGGGAAACATCTGCTGTTTGGCCACCCTCCCCGTTTTGGCAGCCCCCACCTCGGCCGTCCCCACACTGGGGAGGAGGAGAGAGCACAACGTGCCCCACCGAGGGCGCCCATCGGGGGGCACGGATGCCTCGACGCTGGAGGGGGCCCCGACCCCACCCAGATAGCTGAAAACTTCCCATGGCCGCCGAGATCCTCCTCCTCCTCCTCCTCCTCCTCCTCCTCCTTCTCCTCCTCCCCCTCCTCCTCCCACTCCTCGGTTCGGACGGAAAGGGGGGGGTCAGGGAACGAGAGGGGAGGTACGAAAGCTGCTGGGTGCGGCTGGTTTCGGCCCCCCCGCTGGGCGCTTTCTCCGACACGCTGGCGTCTCCCAGCGCCAGGAGGCGCCCGAACGATCCGCTGCGCGGGCTGATTCGCCAAGCCCACCCCCTTTGCTGCCCCCCCCTGTTCGCTTGACTCGGGGGTGGACAGAACCCCCAATAGTGACACGTCGATTATGGAACTGTCCGTTTTCGGTTCTCGAGAGGGGGCCGTGGCCGTTATTTCCAGTCTTGCGCCCGCCAGGTTTGGGCCTCAGGTCGTTTTCACTAAACCACGTTTTACTAAAGGGGGGTCTGTCCATCCCCGACCGACCTCCGCCGAGAGCCTCCGACGGCGAAAGTGTGGTTGGTGCGCAGAGGGACGGGGAAACGGCAGGCCCGCGCGCCAGCAGTGCCGCGCTGGCAGCTTCGTGTCGGCGGGGCGGGAGCGCCTGCTGCTGTGAGTCTGCGCTGAACTGGCCTGCCCCGTCATCGCCCACCTGCTGCTGCCCTCTTCGGTGGCTGCCCCCACAGATGGCTTCTTTCAAGCATTCCTGCCGGGGTTGCCGGGCAGCCTGCCTGGCCGCACAATTCTGTTCAGCTCGAGTCTGGGAGGGGTTCGGGTCAGGGGGGGGCGGGATATCGGGATGCTTCCGGCGCCCCGATTTGCCGCGCAGCGTCGGGGCTTGGCTGCGGCTGCGTGATCGGATTCCTCCTCGCGCGAGTCGGAGGGCGGAGAAGGAGGGGGGTCGCGCAATATGATTGATTTATAGGTGAAGGGGCGGGGAGGTGGAACGCAGAGGGCACGAAAGGGGGCGCGGGGGGGAACAGACCCTTACGCTCTTTTATCTTTCTCTCTTGTCTACCGTTTTGCCTTTCTCGCGACCCCTCGGATCCCGCGCGCGCGTGGCCATCCAGCGCGCCGGCGTTTCTTCCCCCAACCATCCTGTGGTGTTGGGTTCTCGTTCTGACGAGACAGCGCCCCGCGTTCCTCCCCCCTCTCCTCGTCCTCGCCCGTCCTCCCATCCTCCTCCTCCTCCTCCCCATCCTCCTCCTCCTCCTCCTCCTCCTCCTCCTCCTCCTCCTCCTCCTCCTCCTCCTCCTCCTGCTCCTCCTCCTCCTCCTCCTCCTCCTCCTCCTCCTCCTCCTCCTCCTCCTCCTCGCCCTCGCCCGTCCTCCCCTATCCTCCCGTCCCCGCCTCTGCCCTCCGCGCCCGGCGCAGCGCTTCGTGGCCCGATAGGCCGCTCCACCAGAGGGCCCCCAGTGGCCGTGATCGCAGGCGGCCGCGCCCGAGAATACCGCGCCTCGCGGCCCCACAGGGAGCTCCACCGAAGGCCCCCGTGGCTGTGATCACATGCGTCCGCGCCCGAAAATACGGCGCTTCGTGACCCCTTAGGGGGGCCCCACCGAAGGCCCCCGTGGCTGTGATCACATGCGTCCGCGCCCGAAAATACGGCGCTTCGTGACCCCATAAGGGGGCCCCACCGAAGGCCCCGGTGACTGTGATCGCATGCGTCGGCGCCCGAAAATAAAGCGTGTCGTGGCCCCATAGGGAGCTCCTCCGGCAGCCCCTGTGGCTGTGATCACATGCGCTTCGTGGCCCATACGGAGCTCGACCGAAGGCCCCATACGGATCGCGTCGTGGCCCTGTACGGAGCTCCACGGAAGGCCTCCGTGGCTGTGATCACATGCGTCCGCACCACCCAGTGCAGCGCTTCGTGGCCCCATAGGGAGCTCCACCGAAGGCCCCAGTGGCTGTGATCGCATGTGTCCGCGCCACCCAGCACAACACTTCGTGGCCCCATAGGGTGTCCCACCGAAGGCCCCACTGGCAGTGATCATATGCGTCCGCGCCACCCAGTACAGCGTTTCGTGGCCCCATAGGGAGCTCCACCGAAGGCCCCAGTTGCTGTGATCGCATGCGTCCGCGCCACCCAGCACAACACTTCGTGGCCCCATAGGGTGTCCCACCGAAGGCCCCAGTTGCTGTGATCGCATGCGTCCGCGCCACCCGGCACAACACTTCGTGGCCCCATAGGGTGTCCCACCGAAGGCCCCACTTGCTGTACATGCGTCCGCGCCACCCATTAAAGCGTTTCGTGGCCCCATAGGGAGCTCCACCGAAAGCCCAGTGGCTGTGACCACATGCGGTTCGGCACACCCCTCACGCGTTCCGTGGCTCCATACGGAGCTCCACCGAAGGTCCCGCGACGTTCGCACGCGTCTCCCCCCGCCCATGTCGGCATACCCCTCACGCGCTTCGTGGCCCCACAAAGAGCTCCACCGAAGGCCCCAGTGGCGACGTTCGCATGGCGGCCCCGCTCCATTTCGGCACACTCCCCACACTTTCCGTGGCCCCACCTGGAGCGCCACCGAAGGCTCCAATGGCCACGCCCGCATGTGTCTGCCCCATTTCGGCACACCACGCTTCGCCCTGTAAGGAGATCCACCGAAGGCGATACCCACAACGGCGATATTCAGAATTGCACATGGTTGGGCCCTTCGCTGGGATATTTTTATGTTTGAAAAGTTTCTTGGACCATCCGAGAGATCCCTAGAGCTTCATGAGAGGCGTCGTGGGCCTTCGGAGAGCTCCCCCCTGGGCCTCCCGAGAGATTTCCTGGGCTTGTTGAGAGAGGCTCGGCTTCCGGCGAGGGCTGCCTGGCTTCCCGAGAAGCCTTTTTGGCTTTCCGAAGAGGTCCCTGGGGTTCCCGAGGGCCCCCACAGGTGTCTTGGGCCTCCTCAGGGGGTTCCTCTGCTTCCTGAGAGGTTCAGGGCCTCCTGGGAGGTGTCTCCCGCCCCGAAGAGATGATTGGGCTTTCCGAGAGTGCCTCTTGGGCGTCTTCAGAAGGCCTCTGGACCTGCTGACGGGGCCCCTGGGCCTCCTGAGCAGCTTCGCGGGTCTCCAGTCATGCCTCTCAGGCCTCGGGGAAGGTCTCCGGGGGGCTTCAGAGAGACTCCTGCGAGGCTTTCGGGCCAGGCGAGTGCAATACAATCATACATGGTTTCATTTCCGCCCATCTATTGTTGGGTCGGGTTCCACTTTTGCCCTCCATTCACGAAAATATGGCCCCGTACCCCACGATACAAGGTGCGCTTCTGGTACTTATGGTTATGCAGGTTTTTGTTGTCAGGAGTCTCAGGTGGGTTTCCCGAAGGCCCCCTGTGGGCCCCTCCAAGAGTTGCTTGGGCCTCCTGGGATCCCCTGAGGGATAACCTTGGGAACTCCTGGCTTGCATCCAGGGCTTCCTTGAAAGCCCCCCGAGGGCCCTCGGGCTTCCTGCAAAGGCTTTCGGACATCCTGGCAGATCTCTTGGACCTCCCGAGGGGCGACTTGCGCCTCCTGAGAGGCTTCGCCCTCCCCCGAATGTGGTTTCTGGGTGACGTTTTCGGCATCCTGGGAGGATCCAGGGAATTCTAGATTGCTCCGGCGGCCATGTCGGGCCATGTGGGGTTGTGCTGGGATCCGAGAGGCAAATTGTCAGGGCACGAACGCGATAGTCACGCATTGATCATTGGCTTCCTGGGGAGAAGCCCAGGGGCCATCTCGCAGGCAACCCAGGGCTTCTCGGGCCCATGCTGCATTCCGTCACCATTGGTCATCTTGCGCAGCGTCGGCAATGATATTGGGATCACCTGGGGCCGCGTTGAACCCCGTGGCGACCAGGTATTCTAGGACGGATAGCAGAAACATTGCGTGCATCAGAGCGTGAATGACCTACCCCGCTTTCGCTTCCAGGCAAAACCAAGTCATACCACGCGCCTCCTCGTCAAGCGGCCTGACCAGTACTGGCCGTAGTTTGGCATTGCTTGGTATCTCTTGGAAGCGAGGGTGGTCAAAAGCGGGGTAGGCTTGTTTGCCCCCTATTGTAGCCGTGGCGCCACCAATGACCACCGCGTCAGCGGGGCCGGGCCGCGCACAGGCGAAACCCCCATGTCGCAGGCCTCGAGATTGACACCAACACCAATATCGGCGGCGTGCCTCCACCGAGGGATGAGGATTCCGGTCTCGGTGATGGTGGTAATATTTTGGCTCCCGAGGTGACCGAAATATTACCACCAACACCGAAATCTAGGATCATCTTCCCCCTGTGGAGGCAACCCCCTGTGTTGGTGTTGGTGCCAATTTCCAGGCCTCCAACCATGAGTTCACGCGGCAGCCATCGTTGAAGGCTTTGTGAAGTCGGTTGCGATGGGTCTGTTGGTTTGGCCAGCGGCGACTGTGCGAGCTTTGCCAGCGCCTCTTTGCATCTGGTCGCTGGCGTTGGCGGCAGTGCTGCTGGTCGGCTGATGACGTCGTTGCTTGCAGGATGGTGAGCGCGTCTAAGAAGGCCATATGTCAGGGTACGGGCTCGATGCTACCCGCCAGCCGCTGTCCCTTCCTGCCTGCCCGCCACCCTGCCTCGTCCCGCCGGCCTGGCCTCCTGCCTGCGCGCTCGCCGTCGTCTGCCTGCTTCTCGCTCCCGTTCTCCCTCTCCGCCGCCGCGCAGCGCAGGCCTCAGGAGCCAGCGGCGCCGGCGTGCTCACCCTCATCCTTGGTCAGCGCTCTCCGCGGTAGCTCGATGGCTGCAGGGTTGCCTGCCGTTGCACAGGCTGCTCAACAACCTTCGGCCCAGCCTCCTGGGACGGCCTGCGGCTCTTTCCGCAACGTGTGCCCTGGGAGCTCTCGTCCCCCTCCGAGGCGCGCCGTTTTTTCATCGCGGGTCGTTATCACGCGGCCCTGCCGAAGACGGCTCCTGGGCCTCGGGGAGCTACTGCGAGATGTCGTCTGCTGTCGGGCACTCGTCCGCGCCGGGTGCCCCTGTCGACGGCGTCTCTCAGTTCCGGGCCCTCATCCCTCAAGCAGTGAGACAGCCGAGCATTTTCTTTGGGTGGAGGGCAAAGGGTGAAATCTGAGATGCAGTTTCGATGGGTTTTCGAGGCTTGAGTCTGCAAAGGGCGAGTCACAAGACGGATTGATTCTCGAGGTGCACAAAGCCCATCTGGATTTCACCCTGAGCCCTCCACCCTCAGAACATGCTCAGGACAGGAGAGCCTCCAGCACGAGGGGCTGGAGGCCAGAGGGCCCGTCGACCAGCTCGGCGCGCCTCCGTCCGCCGAGGCGAGGGGGCCCGTGGGAGGCCCGGGTGGCGAGAAGGGCCGCCCGCCGTCGGCCTTCTCCGCGGGGGCCCGGGGGTCAGGGCCCCGGTCCCTCGCAGGCCGAAGCCTCAGGGGGCCACACGCGAACCCTGCCCCCCTGCGCCCCCCACGATTTCTGAGGGGGGCAGGGGCCTCCTCCTCCTCCTCCTCCTCCTCCTCCTCCTCCTCCTCCTCCTCCTCCTCCTCCTCCTCCTCCTCCTCCTCCTCCTCCTCCTCCTCCTCCTCCTCCTCCTCCTCCTCCTCCTCCTCCTCCTCCTATTCCGCCTCCTCCGCCTCCTCCTCCTCCTCCTCCTCCTCCTCCTCCTCCTCCTCCTCCTCCTCCTCCTCCTCCTGGGGGTCGCTTCGTCTGGGAGCGCCCGAGCGAGGTGAGCCCCCCCCCCCTCCCCCCCTCGGAGATCGTGGGGGGCCGGGGCAGGCTTCGCGCGTGGCCCTCGCTGGCCGTCCCGGCTCGAGTCCTCGGGAGCCGGGGCTCCTGCGCGCTCTCTTCCGCGCTCGTGTGGGGGGGGGGGGCGGCGGGCACGGCAGCGGTGATAGCTCGCGGTGGTGGTGAAGGTGCTGGACGGTCGGAGTACAGTCGGGGCGTTGACCTAAGGAACCCTAAATCAGGAACGAGGCCCTTCTTTTCCATGAGTTAAACTTCGATGTCCCGTCGAAAGCATAAGGGAAGCCTGAGGCAAGCTGTGAAACACTCAAGGAACGCGGAGCCCCTCCCCAACGAAAAGGGTTCCTTCTTCAGGGCCCCGACTGTAAGTAGTCAAGGCGAAGCGGTGGCCACTCGAGACAGCGGCGGCTCTCCCTGGCGTTGTCCCAGCTTCTTCTCGTCGCCGCGGCCGGGTCCGCCTCGAAGAGCGGGCCAGGATGGCGCCCACGGGGGGTGCGGGGACCGACTCGGATTTTGCCAGGCGGGAGGGCCGCCGTTGTTTCGAGTGGCCCTCCTGCAACCAGTGGTACGGTCGGACCGAGGTATACGGTCGAGGTCGGTTCGGGGAGGGTGCTCCAATTTTCTTCGTGTTTTTTTGATGTTCTTGTGCTTCCTGGGGGAGGTACCTTCGAATGTTCTTCAATTTGGCCGGCGAGGGTGTTATGTTTTCGAAGGATGTTCTTCTGCCTTATGTCCGGCCGTTCTGGCAGCGGCAGCGGCTGGGGTCGTGGTGGCGTGCAGTGCCCGAAAACGAGGCCATGACTGCCGTCATATGGGGAATCACAAAAGACCTCGCGCTCCCGCTCCTTCCGCCAGGATCGCCTCCGGCAAGCACTTTCGGGGAACAAGCAAATTACATAAGCATGAACTTTCGGAGGTCCGCGCGGATTTCTCGGATCGGAGCTGGAGCCGCCTTGCGGTGCCTCCGCCGCCGCCCCTGGCGCGCGCTGCGCGCCAGGGGTGGGGATGCGGCACCAATTCGAGAAATCCGCGCAGACCTCCCAACGTTTATGTTGATGCCGTTGTTCAGCGAGCGAAGAACGGTATAACATATGTTTTTTCGCTGTCGGGGGCGCCTGTCCCTGGGCGGCTGGAAAGTTTCTACCCCTACGGTGCCACCGTAAGGGTATAAACTTTCCAGCCGCCCTGGGACAGGCGCCCCCGACAGCGAACAAGTGTATCTTATACCGTTCTTCGGCCGTTAAAACACTCCTTCCCCCCCCTGTCTCGGGTCGAGCGGCACGGGGCAATCTTGCGAGAGGAGGGGCGGGGCGGGGGGGCACGAGGGCTGCCGGAAGCGGCTGGCTTCGAGCCCGCCGCTGCCCGATTGCTTGTCGGCTCCTCCGGCGCCGGGCGCGGCAGGGATTGGGAGCCCCCAAACCGGTGGTGAGATACCAGGTCCTCCCTCCTCCTCTCCTCCCCCCCTCCTCCTCCTCCTCCTCCTCCCCTCCTCCTCCTCCTCCTCCTCCTCCTCCTCCTCCTCCTCCTCCTCCTCCTCCTCCTCCTCCTCCTCCTCCTCCTCCTCCTCCTCCTCCCTCCTCCTCCTCCTCCTCCTCCTCCTCCCCCCAAAAAGGTCACGGCTGGGTTTGGGGGCGCGGGGTCACCGCCGGGTTTTGTGACTCCTGGGCCCACCAGCGTCCGGGACATCCTCGGAGAACCGCACGAGTCCCCAAACCGGGTGGTGACACCGAATCGCCCGAGACTCACCGCCAGGTGTTGTCACCACCACGTTTGAGGACTACCAAAAGGAGCCTACTGCGTGCGGCCGATTCGCGACTCCAGATTTCGTAATAAAGGGGAGGGGGTCACAACCCTCCCAGACGAGAAGTTTGAGACCCCCCCAGACTATCCATGAAAGGGCGGCCCTTTGCCCGGACCCCCCCCCGAACCCTCCAAGACGGCTCAAATTAGCCCCCCCCCCCCGAATGTGACCCCCCCCCCACTTTGTTATGGAATCCGGAGTGCCCCTCTCTTCGCGATCCCCTTCGTTTGCGCTCCACTTTCACTCTTTCGATGTCTTGACTATTAACTTATTTTCTTTCAGTGCCCCTCTCTTCGCGATCCCCTTTCGTTTGCGATCAACTTTAGCTCTCTCGATTTCTTGACTATTAACTTATTTTCTTTCAGTGCCCCCTCTCTTCGCGATCCCCTTTCGTTTGCGCCAGCCCCGAGGGAGGCACAGCGGCACGTCGGCAGAACATAGGCAGAAGCCGTGTCGGAGGGTCCGCGCGCGGGCTCCTGGGATCGGTGCCGGGCGCCGGGCCTCCGATGCCTGTCTTGTTTTTTGTGTTTGTCCACACTGGGCCCTGACTCCTCCTCCCCTCCTCCTCTTCCTCCTCCTCCTCCTCCTCCTCCTCCCCTCCTCCTCCTCCTCCTCCTCCTCCTCCTCCTCCTCCTCCTCCTCGGCCTTCTGCTCCTCCTCCCCCTCCTCCTCCCCAGGAGGAGCCCAGGAGGGCCCCTGGCCAGCCCAAGAGGTCCCCAAGACGGCCCACGAGGGAGCCAGGACGACGGCCCCAAGCAGGGGCCCAGAGAGGATGCCCTACGAACATTTCAAGCCCTCCCCTGACTCCGGGTCCGCCCTACTTCGGCTTTTTTTCCAACTTAAAATTGCGTCGGAAATCCACCTCTAAGAGGCCGAAAAAGTAGGGCGGAAATTGCTGCACCCAACATAAAACAGGGCGGAAATCCACAGAAACAGCAACAGAAAAGTAGGGCGGAAATTGGCATCAGCGGGGCTTGAAGAGTAAGGCGGAAATTCCAAGCCCCACTTACGAATTTCCCCAAAGTAGGGCGGATCCGGAGTCAGGGGGTCCCAAGAGCCCTGGACCCCTTCCCTGGACCGGTTTTTCGTCCCGGCCCGCTTTAGGTAATTGTCTCAGGGCCTGGCGAAGGCCCGCAGGCGCCGAGAACGACGACAACCCTCCGTCTTCATTTTTCTTCAATGCGCTGTAGGTCTGCTGGGCCTGGTGGTGCCTCCCGTTAGTTGTATGGTTATGCCGTGTTCTCTTCCTCTGTTCCCCCTCGCCCTGCCAGCTTGAGCGTGGTCGTGGAAATGATTTTAATGAATGCTGCCTCGTGCCCCATAACTGCGTCGGTGCGATGGTGCCCCAGTGTCTGAGATGGACCTGTTGGGGCCTGTCTGGGCCCCCTCGTCTGTCTCCTGGTTTTGCATCCAGCCTCGGCGGGCAGCCGTGAAACATCTCACGAGCGGATTCGAACGCCCTGTCTGTGAAGAGTGCCTCTGCTAAGGCTCCAATGCCGTGCACAGGCCTCGCTAGGCCGCGGCTCGCGCAGGACTTGAGAGAAGCCTCGAACCACGGCGCGCCCCCACGCCACGAACGGTCGGACCGAGGTATAAGATCGAGGTCGGCTCGGGGAGGGTAAGTACCCCAATGTTCTCCGTGCCTGTTGGGTGCTCTCGTGCATGCTGGGGGAGGGTACCCTCGCATGCTCTCCAGTCTGACCGGCGGAGGGTCTCATGCTCTGGATGGATGCTCTTCAGGAGGGGAAAAAACACAGACACAAGTCATCGTCGAGTCCCAGAAAAGATGGGAAAACGTGGGAAGTGGGGGGGAAGACAGAAAACCCCGAACATATGGGAAAATATGGGGGATCATTTCATTTGTGTGTATTTATTTGTGTGTCCTGGGGCCCCTTCAGTTCTTCCGCCCCGCCCTTCCGCGCCCCCCACCGGTCGGGCGCCGCCGCCGCCGCCGCCTCCGCAGGTGCCGGGCGCTCGCCTCGGCCTTCTCCGCCGAGCTCCTGCCGCAGGCGCCGGGGGCCCAGCGGCGACGAGGGACGTCGTCGGCGTTGGCGGCGGCGGCGACGGCCCTTGAGATCCGGGCTTGGCGACGAGGACGTCGTCGGCGTTGACGGCGGCGGCGACGACCCTTGAGATCCGGGCTTGGCAGTTTTTCCCCACCGGGCGTCGTCGCCCGGTTTCGGGCTCCCAGGGACCATCACAGATCGATGCGGCTCGGAAGATGCTGCAGGAAGAGAATTAGGGCTTGTGGCTACAGTAGCGGTTTTGCGCCATCTGCATGCAGTTTTCTCGCAGCGTTTGATCGAGGGGACGGCGGCGGCGGCGACGACGAGGACGACGAGTGCGGGGTGGTGGTGGGAGGAGAGATACCGGCAACATGTTGGGAGGGAGGAAGGCGGGCAGGACGGTGTTCTATGAGATCGGTGGTGAAGGTGGTGGTCCATGGTAGTGATGGTGATGGCTTGTGTGGCTTGTGGTCAGTAATTGGTGATGGTGGTGATGGCGGTGATAACGATGAGGACGAACCATGGATATGATGATGATGCTGCTGATGATGTTGATGATGATGACGATGATGATGTTGCTGTAGTTGTTCCTGCTGACGATGGCGGTGGTACTGATGATGATGATGATTATGATGATGATAATGATGATGATGATGATGATGATGATGATGATGATGTTGATGTTGTCGACGATGCTGATGATACTGATGGTGATGAAGCTGATGCTGATGCTGCTGCTGATGATGATATTGATAATGATGATGATGATGATGATGATGATGGTGGTGATGATGATGATGATGATGCTGATGCTGATGCTGATGCTGATGCTGATGCTGATGCTGATGCTGATGCTGATGCTGATGTTGATGATGCTGCTGATGATGATGTTGATGTTGATGCTGATGCTGATGCTGATGCTGCTGCTGATGATGTTGATGATGATGATGATGATGATGAAGGATGATGATGATGATGATGATGATGAGATGATGATGATGATGATGATGATGATGATGATGATGATGATGATGATGATGATGATGATGATGATGATGATGATGATGATGATGATGATGATGGGGAGGAGGAGATGGATGAGGAAGAGGAAGAGGAAGAGAGGAAGAGGAAGAGAAGAGGAGGAGGAGGAGGAGGAGGAGGAGGAGGAGGAGGAGGAGGAGGAGGAGGAGGAGGAGGAGGAGAGGGAGGAGGAGGAGGAGGGAGGAGGGGAGGGAGGAGGGAGGGAGGGAGGGAGGGAGGGAGGGAGGGAGGAGGGGAGGAGGAGGGAGGAGGGAGGAGGAGGAGGAGGAGGAGGAGGAGGAGGAGAAGCAGGAGAAGGAGGAGGAGGAGAAGCAGGAGAAGGACGAGGAGCAGGAGGAGAAGGAGGACGACGACGAGAGACTCTACGGGGGTTCCCAAATGAAGCGCAGACTTAACGACGCGGAATAAGGTGACGCACATCCCCCAGGGGAAAATCCATGTGGGGGGCCCAGAGCTTCCCACGTTGCAGACAGCGCGAGGCCGGCTTGAATGTGAAGCAGATGGGCCCGCAGAGCGGAGGCTGAAGCTTCCACTCTGGAGGGGCCTGGGCCCTCTGGGGAGGGGCGCGAGGGTTTAGTTTTGGAGTGGCCATCCCCGAGGATCGACAACCTCCAGTCTGGATGGCGAGTTTTCATTCTGGGCGAGAGAGCCTACACCATGGGTGGCTTCCAGGGCAATTTTGAAGGCTTGGGGCCCTTTGGGAATGGTCCAGGGAGGGGGCCTGTAGTCTGGTTGCAGTCTGGGGGGGGGGTCCTGTCGTCCAGGAGGCGGCCCCCCGTTGTCCAAGGAGGGGGTCCCTGCAGTCCCGGAGGGGAGGACCTTGCAATCTGGTGGCGTCATCACAATTGGAGGGGGGAGGGGCTTGGGAGCGCAAAAGCATTTCCGACCCCGCGCGTGAGCCCTTTTGCTCTCGCGCCCGCGCGCCAAGCACGGCGCCCCTCACACGCAATTTAACGCGCACAACACTCAGAGCGTGAATTACCTACCCCGCTTTCGCTTACAGGCAAAACCAAGTCATACCGCGCGCCTCCTCGTCAAGCGGCCTGACCAGTACAGGCCGTAGTTTGGCATCGTTTGGTATCTCTTGGAAGCGAGGGTGGTCAAAAGCGAGGTAGGTTTGTTTTTCCCCCTAAACACGAAGCGCCAACATCGCTCGGGGGTTCAGTTGTCCTAGAGTGGCACCTGTAGTCCAGGGCGGAGGGAGGCCCATCTTGTGGTTCGATTTTGGGAGGGCCCGTGTAGTCCCGGGGGAAGCCTCTGTAATCTGGGGGGGGGGCCTTAAGGTGCTCGGAGGGCTCGACGACTGTTCTCCAAATCCACTTGCGTAGACCACGACATATGCTAGTCGAATCAATGTAATGTGCAATATTTGATTCTCCAGATCTGTCCATATGGATCTGGGCAAAGATTCAAAGATCTAGCGCGAGTCGAGAAGTAGCATAAATAGTCAAGCCCTGAACGAGAGGGGGGGGGCAGCTTCCTGGGTACCTGGAAGGTCCAATGTCATCTGAAGTTCTTCGAGGACTGCTTGCACTAAGGGGATCTTGCCGCTGCTGGCGTAACGAAAACACCCATGCAAACATGTTTTTTTTCGACGGAGCCACCCCGCAGGCCCTACATTTCAACGCTGCTTTCGCGGCCAGCGTAGTAGTTTAATCTTCGACATAGTAGACGCCCATACCTCAAACCCGCAGACACCTCCGTTCTCAACGCTGACATCGGGGGACGCGGGGGCTCTCAACGCATGTGCCTGGGTTTCTCCGTTTGGTGGTCGTTTTTTGACGCCGATGGCGGTAGCACGTAGCACCGATGATCCGAGTCGGTCCAGTGTCTCGGGTTCTCACTATCAGAATCGGTCCAGTCGCGGGGGGCGGGTGTGGGGAGGGGGTGAAGCGGACGCTGGAGGAGGCAGCAGGCAGGAGCAAGGGGAAGGAGGGAGAAAGGGGGGAGGACGAGGACGACGAGGCAGAGAGGGGGAGGCGTGGGGGAGGAGGCGGGGGCCCACTCCTCGCTCTCTCCTCCCTCCTCCTGCTCCATCCTCCTCCGCCCCTTCGGAGGCAGGCCAACCCATATCTCATGTGCCGTGCTCCCGCCTTTTATCCGACCTCCTGCACACGATGTTCGACCATGGAGTCCAAAGCCTCGACGCTCGACCCTCGGTCGAGGACGCTCGACGAGCGACGACCGACTATCGACCGACGGCGGCTCAGGGTCGACGACCGCCGACTGGACCGGCGACGGCGGCGAACCGATCCTGCGACGCGATGCGTGTTTCGACCCTTGGGCCCAGGGGTCTTGGCGCCTTCCCTTGTACAGCCGGGGCCCTGAAGAAGGAACCCTTTTCGTTGGGGAGGGGCTCCGCGTTCCTTAAGTGTTTCGCAGCTTGCCTCAGGTTTTCCTTAGGTTTTCGATGGGAAATCGAAGTTCAACTTATGGAAAAAAGGGGCCGCGTTCCTTATTTAGGGTTCCTTAGGTCAGCGCCCCGACTGTATTGCTTTGTGTCTCAGGTGTTTTGTTGCTGATGGCCCAGGGGCCCGAGCATGGGCGCCTGCATGCGGGACATCGAGGAGGAGCGCAGGGACTGCGCATACCATGACATCGGACGTCCTGGGCCCAGACTTCAACGCCGACCTCCCTGACTCCGGATCCGCCCTACTTTGGGGAAATTCGTAAGTGGGGCCTGGAATTTCCGCCTTACTTTTCAAGCCCCGCTGATGCCAATTTCCGCCCTACTTTTCTGTTGCTGTTTCTGTGGATTTCCGCCCTATTTGATGTTGGGTGCAGCAATTTCCGCCCTACTTTTTCGGCCTCTTACAGGTGGATTTCCGACGCAATTTTAAGTTGGAAAAAAAGCCAAAGTAGGGCGGATCCGGAGTCAGGGCTCCCGCTCCTGGGTTGCGTCGTGGCCAGGATTCTCGGCGACGAGGGCGCCCTGGCAGGCCCAGCGACATGCCCAGAAACGCAGAGGAGCCTCGGCCCTCGGCCCTCGACCGTCGACGACGACGACGACGACGACGACGACGACGACGACGACGACGACGACGACGACGACGACGACGACGACGACGACCCCCGACGACCTCCGACGGCCCCCGACGGCGACAACGTCGGCGGCGTCTCTCGGCAGGCGGCGGCGACAGCCGCTCTGCGGGCGCTCGTCCCGCCGCTGGGGCTCTGCGGGCCCCGGCCGCCGCGGGCGGCGGTGGCGCCGGGCGGCCGTGGAGGCCGGAGGGCTCACGATTTAGCAGTGCGGCAAGGGTCCATGATTGAGCACTGCGTCAGGTGCCAGGGGGTCCATGTCCTTGCGTCTCGCCTTGCCGTCCTGGTGCACTCACCTCCCCTCTCGCCGCCGTCCCCATGCTTCGTACATCGTGCTCACGCCGCAGCGGCGGCAGTTTCCAAGAGGGCTTCTAAGAGGCCAGGGGTGCTTCTAAGGAGGCTCCTTCCCTTCTCAGAACCCTCCCCCCCCTTCTCAGAAGGCCGCCTCCGTAGCGCCGCCTCCCTTGCGAGCGCGCGCCACAGAGTGGAGGTCGAGCTCCCGTTCTGGAGAGCGTCGCTCTGGGCGGCTCGGAGGGGCTCGATGTATGTACCACGCCGCCTGGCCAGCCAACGAGACAAGGAATTCGGTGGATCGTTGTGAAAAACTGTGTATCTCTCGGCGAGCCGTCCCCTCGACGTTTTGCGCCCAGATTCGAAGAAGATGTTAGCCAACGGGGGCCCCAAACAGTGTGTTACAAGGAGTCTGGTCGTGCAATATCTGTGGAACTCCACTGCTCGCGCAAACATCCCACCCACCCACCCGCAACTTGGTTTGCAAAACCCATGTGGCGGCGATCGCGATGAGTGCCTGGAATTGGCTGGTGCATCTCTGCGGCCCTGCTAGCCCGCGCATGCTCGCGCGCGCAGCGGCCAGCTAGTGTGGCGAGACCGACGCGGCCGCGGTGGCGCTGACCGCTGGGCACTTCCAGCCGGCACTTCAGTGCGAGTTGGTGACGTGGGCCGGCGCAGTATCATGACGACGCCGACAGCGGCAGACACGATGGTGAGAGTAGCGATGATGGTGACGACGGAGGTCATGACGACGGCAAGGCCAATGACGGCGCAGATGTTGATCATGCCCGCCGATAGCGATGACGATGACTTCGCGTCCGGGTTGAAGGTTTTAGAAGGATTTCGACATGCGCGCGCGGCCGACGCGCGTGAGTGGCCCGCGTCGTATTTTTTGGACACGGACCGTGCTCCCCAGCACGCGCGGAAGGGCGTTCGGATGAGCTCGACATGTGGCAAGAGAGGCCCACTTGGCAGAATTTGATGGCAAGAGAGGCCCGTTTGGCAGAATTTGATGGCATGACGACGCCGACGACGTCTCCGACGACTTCGACGACGACAACGACGCCGACGACAACGAAGACGACGACGACGACGCCAACGAAGACGACGACGAGGGAGGAGGAAGGACGACGACGGCGACAACGACGACAACGACGAGGGAGGAGGGAGGACGGCGACGACGCGAACGACGAAGAAGGAGGAAGGACGGCCACGCCGACGACGACAACGACGAGGGAGGAGGGAAGACGACGACAACGACGACGACGACGACGGCGACGAAAGAGGAGGGACGAGGACGAGACGCCGACGTCGGACGACGACGACGACGACGACGACGACGACGACGACGACGAGGGAGGAGGAGGAAGGACGACCACGGCGACAACGACGACGGAAACGACCACGACACCAAAGAGGACGACGACGACGAACACGAGGAAAGACAGAGGACGACGTAGGCGACGACGACGACGACGACGCGGGAGGAGGGAGGACGGCGACGACGACGACGACGACGCAAGAGCGCGCGCGCACGGTTTTGTTGAAAATCCGTGTTGCGAAACCGTGTGTTGTTTTAAAGGTTTTTTGGACACACGATTTTGAAATCCTTCCGAAACCGATGGGTTTTGAAGGTTTCCGGCATACGCGCGCGACGACGCGCGCGTCTGCACTTCGTCTCGTTTTTTCACAGAGGATTCTCGCGACGGCACACGCGCAAGGGCGTTCGACTGATTGCGACATGCGCGCGCGCGAAGCCCGTTTAATAGCACTTGGTGAAAATATTGAAAAAACCTATGGTTTTTGTTCGCAAGATTTCGCAAGAGTTCGCGCGGAAGCTTTTTTAGCAAATCAGTGTTGCGAAACCCTGTGTTTTTGTGTGCTGTTTGGAAACTCGATTGCAAAATCATTCCGGCACCGAAGGTTTTTGAAGGATTTCGGCATGCGCGCGCGACGACGCGCGCGTGTGCACTTCGTCGCATTTTTTGCAAGGGATTCGTGAACAAATGTTATGTTAGAACAACAAATGTCACCGCATAGTGTTTTTTACAAGGGAACCTCAGGGGGGGGATACCGGCTGGCCTGGGGCACGGCGATTTCATATTTAGGATGGACATGTGGTCAGAGTCACATATCATTTACATACCCGAAAGGGGGACCGATAACGCTGGGGGGGGGAGGAGTCTATTCTCTTTTTAGAAAGGAGAATTAGTTTCTGTTCGAAGTGAGTTGTCCACTCCACTGCTCGCGCTACCATCCCACCCACCCACCCGCAACTTGGTTTGCAAAACCCATGTGGCGGCGATTGCGATGAGTGCTTGGAATTGGCTGGTGCATCTCTGCGGCCGCGCTAGCCCGCGCATGCTCGCGCGCGCAGCGGCCAGCTAGTTTGGCGTGACCGACGCGGCCGCGGTAGCGTTGGCCGCCGGGTACTTCTCAGGGGGCATTTCAGTGCGAATCGGCGAGTTGGGCGGGCGCAGTATCATGGCAACGTCGACAGCGGCAGACGCGATGATGATGGTAACGATGCTGGTGGCGAAGATGACAATGACAACGGCAAGGCCAGTGACGGTGCCGATGATGATCGCGCGACGATATATGCCCACTTCGCTTTCGGATTTGTCGGGAGGGAACCCGAAAATGTGAGGCGCAGCTAGATATGTATAGTATACTTGGCATCGTTCGGACGTGTGCATTTTTCCTTCGGCGAGGGCCATCGAGGAGCATCCTTGATCAGTTGGCGGAAAAACCACGCACGAAACCGAAACAAGCATACGGAATTGACGTCCGAGCGATGGCGAGTATCAGCACTGCCGCCGAAGCATTTCGAAGCGAACAGCCACAGGAATGGATGCCGAACCGCCGTTCGGGCCCCGACTCGGGCCCCCAGCGGCCGCCCGGGACGGCCCGGGCACCCCCGAAAAGCTTTCGGGCACGGCGCAGCTGCTGGAAACGCATGCCCTCGACTCGACACTGCAGCGACGAGCAAGGAATGTATTCAGTCTTTTTAGCGGGTACGGCGGTACCATTCAGGGCCTTAGGTGCTGGTGTTGCGGTCGCACCCGCCACGCGTGGACACCCCACCTGTGGAACTAGTTTAGTCCGTAACAGCTCCCATGTCGTCGTAAAAAAGGAAAACTTCCGGGAACCTCCTGAGGCGAACAAAAAAAGGGGGGTCGAGCCCCCAGACCTCCGATGTTCTGAGCTTCTGACGTTTACAGTGCCCCCGGAGCTCTGGACCACTTCCCTGGGACTGGTTTTTCGTCTTGTAGCGTTTTTCGATAGTTCTGGGGCCCTGCGAGGGCCCCCAGACGCCGAAAACGACGGCAAACCATCGTCTTGATTCAAATGGCTTACGCTACTCCGCCGACCCCCAAAAGAGAGATGAAGTCAGCGGGTGAAGCATTTGGGGGCGTCCTGGGGACCCTCTGTGGCTTTTTGGGGGGCCTCTTGGGGGCCTTTTCGGGCCTCTTGGGAGCTTCTTGGGCGCATGCTGGCCGTCTAGGGGGTCCTCTTGGGGCGGAGGGCTCGGAGAGGCAGTTCGAGTCGCTCTCTTGGGCCCCTCTTCGGGCCCTGTTGGGGCTCTGTTGGGCCATATTGGGCGCCTGTTGGGCCGTCTTGGGGCCCTCTTCGGCCGTCTTGGGGCCCTCTTGGGGGCTTCTTGGGCCGTCTTGGAACGATCATGGGGGCCTCTTGAGCCGTCTTGGACGCTGTTGAGACTTAAAAAGAGAGATTGTGTTCAATTTATACGTTTCCCCATTGGATTTCAACGATTCTTGCTTCTTGGGGTCCTCTCGGGGGTCGTCCGTCTTGGGGCGTCTCTGGGGGCCTCTTGGGGGCCTCTTGGGGGGCTCTTGGGTAGTCTTGAGGCTATCTAGGTCGTCCTCAAGGACTCCTGTGCGTTTTGGAACCTACTTGAGCAAGCGTAGATCGATGCTTAAGCATCTTGGAGGCCACAGAGTGTAGAAATTGAAGCTCCAGAGGGTCCCGGGGAGCGTTGGTGAGCTCGGAGAACCCCCCTCCGGACTCCCCTTTGCCCCCCCCTCCCCCCCCTCTTATCGAATTTCAGGCCCCAGTGCAGGGGGAAGGGGGGAGGCAGCCAATCATCTCACACGCCTTTGCAACCCGGGCACGCGGGGGTCGGCAGATTCGTTTTCTGATACGCTGCAGGTCGAACCTCCCGTTCTGCCGAGGCGGCGATTTTTCCAGAGCCACTGCCTGGGGATCCATCTTCGCGGACCTCGGCGGGCGGTGGATATGGATGTAGTCGGGCGCCCTGGGGCCACAATGTATCCATACCCACCGCCCGCTGGGGTCCCAAGTCGTCGGTCCCCATGCGGTGGACATGGAAATGCCCACGCCATCGACATCAGAGGAGCTTGAAAAGTAGGGCGGGCCTTCCCGCCCTACCTGCGAACTCCCCCAAAGCAGGGCGGTTTTTGGAGTCATGCCTCCCCCCCTGGGGTAACAGCAGCGATCGTGCGCGGGGGAGCTTGGCCCACATGCTGGTGCTCCGCGTGCGCACGATGGCGATCGCAGCGCACCCCCGCCCCGACGTGCCCCACCCCGCCCCAATGGCTTTGCCGTCGTCGTCGTCCTCCTCCTCCTCCTCCTCCTCCTCCTCCTCCTCCTCCTCCTCCTCCTCCTCCCCCTTCCCCTCCTCCTCCCCCTGGTCCCGCTTTACCTTTGCGGGGAATCTCTTGGCTCTCCGAGGCGGAAATGCTTCGCTCCTCAGCTGCCCTGGGACGTCCGTTCTGCAACGCAGCACGGGTCGTGGTCAAAACGTCCGTGCTGACGCGCTGCGTGTGGGCCCAACGCGTCGGCCCACCTTTTGGCGAGCGCACCGCGCCGAACGTACGCTTTCAGTCTGCGTGCTGTCGGCTGCAGGGCCAGCGAACTTCTTCTGCGACAAATAGCGAGGTCGCGTAGGGCCGGCGAATTAAGATTTGCGTTTTGTTTCGTTTTGTTTTCGCTGCAGGTTCGCGCGGTCGCGTTTTGTTCTGAAGCGTTTTTCGTTTCGGACGGCAACCGCGTCGTTTTGTCTTGTTTTGTTTTGAAACTAAACTGTGAGCGGCTTGTGTCGGCGTGGTTTGTTGTTGCTTTTTGTTGTTAGTTTAAACACGTTCTAAACTTAAACAGCGTTTGTTGCCAGCGCTGCTGTGCTCCGGGTCAGCACGCTACGGGTTGCGCGTTGCGCCTCGGGGCGGCTGAGGTTCGCTCTGGCTCTGTGCTGCTGCACCCCACGAGATGCAGCCCGACATGCACCTGAGTCTCGGGGGTGGACAGACCTCCCACCCTGACGCGCCGATTAGTGAATTGGCCGTTTTCGGTTCGCGAGAGGGCGTCGCGGCCGTCAGTTTTGCGGGTCCAGAGCCGCCGGTTTCGGTCCGCTCTGTGCTTCTGCACCCCACTCGGGGGAGAAAAAGATACGGATACGTGTCGTCCCCCTTCGTTTTCGGCCTTTCCTGGTCCTCCTGGGGAATCCTCGTTGTCACCGCTGGATTCGCCTCGAAATTCTGGTCAGAACGCACCCCAAGAGAGGTCCGGGGACAACACGTATCCGTATCTTTCCGCCCCCCAACATACGGGATGCCGCCCGAGACACGCACCCGCGCGCGGAGAGCGAGCCAAAGCACGGCCAGGGCAGGCGCCCGGCAGGCTGTTGGCGGCGAGCCCAGGCCTACGTCGGGCGTGTCCCCCTACAGGAGGATCGTCGACGAAAGAATAAAGATACACCCAAAATGCACCAAAAAGGTAAACAAACAAACAAAAAAAAATATATATTACCCATAATATCCAAAAAAAACCAAAAAGGTCAAAACATATGCAAAAGATAGCCCCAGACTACTTTTGGAGCATTTGGGGGGTTATTTTTGTTGGGGTATTCTTGACTTTTCGTCGAACATCCCCCTGTAGGGGGGACGGGCCCGACACCAGCCCAGGCGGGTGCCCTTCGCCCGTGCCGCAGATCGAGCCGACGGCCAGAGCGCGCCGGCACGGCCTCCGCCGTGCCTCCAGGCGCGGCCAATCCCCTTCGACTCTCCGGCCACGTGCCGACGCGGCCCCAGCCGACACGCGTGCCGATCTCGGCGGCGAGGGAGGGGGGGAGCTGAGAAGGAGAAGGCCTTCTCAGAAGGCGGCGGGACTTCTCGGAAGCCCTCGCGCCCTCCGAGAAGTTTTTCTTCTGTCTTCGGGGAAGGCTTAGAAAGCCTCTCAGAAGTCTGGGGGACTTCCGAGCCTTCTGAGAAGGTACTCCAGATTTCGTAATAAAAGGGAGGGGGTCTGGACCCTCCAAAACAAGCCATTTCAGACCTCCCCCGTGGGAGAACCCTCCAAAACATCGTCCCCAGACCCCCCAGGCCCTCGAAGATAGCCTGGAAGAGACCCCCCCCGAAATGAGACCCCCCTCCCTTTGTTGCGAAATCTGGAGTACGCCCCTTCTCACTTCCCCCCCTGGCTCGCCGCCTACGACCCGATCCGGCCTCCCGAGTGCGATGCCGACCGATCCTGCCCAGTCAGGTCCCTCGAGCCCAGGCCCTCGGCGTCATGGCTTCTTCACAGCGTCGACCCCCCCAGACCCCCTCGAGTTATGAAAAATCACGACGGGGGGTTTTTCATAATTTTGGGCCTTTGGGGGCCCTCACCGGCCCTCGGGACCGTCAAAAAACGACTCAGGACGAAAAACCGGTCCCGGGGAAAGGGTCGAGACCTCGGGGGGTCGACGTCATGAAAAAATCATGACGTCGGGGGTCTGGGCCCAGAGGTCTCGACCCATTCCCCCGGACCAGCTTTCCATCCCGAGTCGTTGCTGGACGGTCCCGGGGCCCGGCGAGGGCCCCTAGAGGCCGAAAATGATCAAACGATTGTCCGTCGCGTTTTTGTCTCGACGCGAAGGGGTCTGGGAGGGCCGCAGGAGTTATCTTCGGGCCCGCGGTGCCATCGGAAGACTATCGGGATGGTTCCGAGGACAAGAGGGCCAGGCCCATCCAGGGGCCATGGACTCAACGAAATCCGATTCGATCCGATCTCCCGCATCCGATGCCGACCGATCTTGCCCCGCCAAGTCCCTCGACCATGACTCTGGATCCGCCACATTTTTTGGTTAAGTTCCAGATTTGAAAACATGCGGGACTTGCACCCCAAACGATGCGACAAAGTATGTCGGAAAATAGCTTCCTCAGAAAAGTAGGGCGAATATCTCCGCAAACCTATAGCGTGAACGGCGACGGCAAAGCAGGGCGGAAATCGGCGTCAAAGCAGCTTGAAAAGTTAGGGCGGGAAGGTCCGCCCTAGTAGCGAAATCGTTCAAAGTACGGCGGATCCGGAGTCTGAAACCTCTGAGCCCATCCCTCTTGGTTTAAGGGCCATCGTTCGGGCCTCTGGCGGCCGTTCGGGACGATCCTGCTGCCCCCCAGAGCGCCCTCGGCGAGGCGCAGCTGCCCGAAGGCAGCCCGAGGCTGGGAATTTCCGCCGAGGACCCTTTCGAAGCGAGTCCCCCCCCCTCTCGCCCTTGGAATCAGGGAAGTCTTGTCGGGGGTGGACAGAACCCCCAACAGTGACACGTCGATTAGTGAATTGTCCGTTTTCGGTTCTCGAGAGGGCGCCGTGGCCGTTCCTTTCCAGGCTTGCGCCCGCCAGGTTTGGGCCTCAGGTCGTTTTCACTAAACCACGTTTTACTAAAGGGGGGTCTGTCCATCCCCGATACTGGGACCCCATCTAGGAAGATCTAGGAAGGCCTCGATGGGTGCCTCCCGCACGGCCCGGCAGCGGCCCGTCGCGGCGCGGTGGGCTCCTCGCGCGGGCGCGTCGGGGGGGCGAGGAGGAGGAGGAGGAGGAGGAGGAGGAGGAGGAGGAGGAGGAGGAGGAGGAAGAGGAGGAGGAGGAGGAGGAGGAGGAGGAGGAGGAGGAGGAGGAGGAGGAAGATCTTGGCGGCGCGCGCACGGGGGTGGCGCGAGGGGGCAGCCTTGGAAGGAGGCCTCTCAGAAGCCGGGAGGGGCCTCGCGCTGCGCCCTCGTGCGCGCCGCCAACCGAGCGACGCAAAAGAGGGGGTCGTCTGCGCCGACGTGGGCGCGCAGAGCGGCCCGCGTGAGGTTGCGCGTGAGCGCCCTTCGTCTACAACCCAGACCCCCTCGAGTAATGAAAAAATCATGACGGGAGGTTTTTCCTTATTTTTGGCCTTTGGGGGCCCTTGCCGGCCCTCGGGACCGTCAAAAAAGGACTCAGGACGAAAAACCGGCCCCGGGGAATGGGTCGAGACCTTGGGGGGTCGACGTCATGAAAAAATCATGACGTCGGGGGTCTGGGGAGCGCCCTTCGTCTACAATGTAGCGTGCCGCGCTGGCGGCACGCGCAAACCGCCGCGTAAGGTCGCTGTGCCATCTCGCGCAAGACCCATTTCTGATCGTCGCCCAACTGGATTCGGTAGCAAATCATGGGAGCCTCATGTACCCTCGCAACTCTCTGTCTTCAGCGTCGACTAGCGTCGATTAGCGTCTGGAAGTCGATGAGATAGCGCCGATTTAGCGTCGGCCAGCGTCGATTAGCGTCGATTTAGCGTCGATTAGCGTCGATTTAGCGTCGACTAGCGTCGATGCGCAAGAGCCGACAAGATGGTATGGGAGGCTCCCATGAGTTGCCACCGAAACTGAACCCAGACCCCCAACGTCGTGATTTTTTCACGACGTCGAGCCCCAGAGGTCTGGACCCTTTCCCCGGGACCGGTTTTTCGTCCCGAGCCGTTTTTGGACGGTCCCGAGGCCCGGCGAGGACCTCCAGAGGGCGGAAATAGCGAAAACCCTTCCGTCGTGATTTTTTCACGACGCGAGGGGTCTGGGGAGCCAGGAGCGTCCCTCAAGGGCCGCAGAGAAGAGTCAGGAGCGGGAAAAAACACGCAGACACAATTCATCATCGATTCCCCAGAAAATATGGGAAAATATGGGAAGCGTGGGGGGGGGGAGACAAAAACCCAGAAAATATGAGAAAATATTGGGAATCCAGTAATTTGTGTGTATTTGTTTGTGTGTCCCAGGGCCCCTTCAAAGAGGCCGCTCCCAGCCGCGCCCGAGCCTCGGCCCGGAGCGCGGGCCGCCCCGGGAGCCTCGGCGGGGAGCACGGCGCCGCCGCCGGCCCCGGCGCCCGCACCTGCGCGCAGAAGCGTCGCCCCGCGCGGGGGCCGCCTCTCGGGAGGGGAGGGAAGAACGCCCAGAGCCCCTCGCGTCGTGCAAGAATCCCGACGGGAGGTTTTTCGCTATCTTCGGCCTTTGGAGGTCCTCGCCGGGCCTCGGGACCGTGAGCAAACGACTCAGGACGAAAAACCGGTCCCAGGGAATGGGTCGAGACCTCGGGGGGGTCGACGGAATGGGTGAAGACCCAGAGATCCAGCGTATTGAAAAAAAGCACGACGGGAGGTTTTTCACTGATCTCGGCCCCTGGGGGCCCTCGCCGGGCCTCGGGACCGTGAAGTTACGGCTCGGGATGAGAAGCCGGTTCCGGGGAAGGGGTCGAGACGTCTGGGGACCGCGCATGGAGAAAAGTCACGACGTCGGATCTCTGGGGAAGCGCCGCCCCGCGCGGGGGGGCCGCTTCTCAGGAGGGGAAGGACACGCAGACACAGTGGATCGTCGATCCCTCGGAAGATGTGGGAAAAGATGGGGAATCTTGGGATTCGTATCTATTTCTTTGTGTGTGTCCCCTGGCCCCTTTCGTTTCGGTTCAGAGGAGAGCGAGCTGGGACGGGGTACGGTTCTGGGCCTCCCAGGTGGGGTCCGAGCAGCTGGGGTCGGAGGATCGGTCCGCATCGCCGATGCATCACCGATGCGGCTCGATGTGGGGCCCGATTCTCTCCACGCCGACTGCGCCGATGCAACGCCGACGTCGACGTTGCATCGCCGATGCATCGGCGATGCATTGGCGATGCGGCGCGATCCTCCGGCCCCATTTATTCGGACCCCATCTAGGCGGCCTCTGATAGTCGGGCTGCTGAAATCAGGCACGCCAGATAAGAAACGAAGCTCATGTTGGGCACCTGAAAGAGCCTGGCTGCATGAGGAGGGCTAGAGGCACAACCATGGAACGACCCAAGGAACAGCGAGCCTCTTCCGAACCCAAAGCGGTCCTTATTTCAGCGTCTTGACTGCAAGATGGGGTAGGCCTATCACTCTTACGTGGCACCCCGCAGTTGCGGATACGAGTGAGGGGGCGTTCGCGGGGTGGGTCGCGGGTGGGTAGTGAGTTCAGACGCGGCAGGTGGGTCAGAGTGAGGGGGCCGATCGGCCATTCATTGTCCCTGAGCGCGTGGCAACAGGGGTTCCGCGGTGCGGATTGCCGTTGCTGTGTAGCTGAATCTTCACTTCGGAGGAATCTGTGCTGTTGATCCCCCCCGTGCCCATTTTGCATGTTTCACTTGACGCGCTCCTCCTGGGGCTCGCACCCTGCCGGTGTTTTCGAAAAAAACGCCCATCGGCAACGTTCAAGGGATAGCGCAAGCTCGCCCCCCGCGCCCCCAATTTCAATGTTCATCCTGTCGCGCAGGAAGCGTTTTGCAAAAGTGGGCGTTTATTTCGAAACGATTCGCACTCCCCCGCGTCGAACGCCCCCAACTTTGAGATTTGGGGCCCGGGGTTGGACACGCTTCAACCATGATTACGGATGGGCGTCTTTTTCGAAAACCGCGGTGTTTCTCACAAGGGCAAGTCTTGGGGCTCAGATTGTGCCCCTGGCCCCCTGTTTACAACGACAGCGGCTCCCGCCGGATACGTCCCCACAATGTATGCCAACGTCGCGCTCACGGGCTCTGCAGGAGTCGCTCTCTCGCCGGGGACCTCCTCGCAGTGTACTCAGACGCCGCGCCCTCCACGCTTAGGAGTCACGCTCTCGCGCTGGCCTTTCGCAGGATTTGGGAATCGCGCTCTCGCCCGAGATCTCCTCGCGATTCATGCGGGACGCACGCTTCAGCAACCCGCCCGCTCGACCTGGCCGCCTGGGCCTGCCTTCCCGACCCGCCCGTTAGGGTCTACCCGCCCGACCTGCCCGACTGGTTCTGCCACATGTTTTCTCCTCCTAGCCACCTTCCTGCTAATTTCTCTCGTGCCCCATTGCTGCCCTTCTTGGCCCCAGCGTAGCCCCTTGTGCCCCCTTCCGCTGCCTATTGTGGCCCCGCTGCTGCCCTCAGTGGCCCAGACGCTGTCCTTCGTGGCCCCCAGTCGCTCGTTCCCTCAGTGGCCCCGTTGCTGCCCTTCGTGGCCCCAGCGTAGCCCTTCGTGGCCCCCTTGCTGCCCTCTGTGGCCCCGTCAATGCCCTCAGTGGCCCCATTGCTGCCCTTCGTGGCCCCGCTGCTGCCCTCAGTGGCCCCCTCGCTGCCCATTGTGGCCCCATTGCTGCCCTTGGTGGCCCATGTATACGCCCTTCGTGGCCCCCGCTCGCTCGTGCCCTCAGTGGCCCCATTGCTGCCCTTCGTGGCCGCTGCTGCCCTCAGTGCCCCCCCCCGACCCAACCGTCCGGGTCTGCCGCTGTTTTCCGGATCCTCTCTTAAGCCCCCCACTTTCTAATCTCTCTCGTCCGCAGTTCTGCTCCCTCCCTCTTGTCCCTTGCCTCCCTCCCTTCCCCCACTCCTTTCCTCCTCGCTCTCTCTCTCTCTCTCTCTCTATATATATATATATTTCTCTCTCCCTCTCTCTTTCTGTCGCTCTCTCTTTTTTTTTTTCTCTCTTTCTCTCTCTCTCTCTCTCTCTCTCCCTCTCTCCTTCTCTATATCTCTCTCCTTTCTCACTCCTCTTGCTCTCTCAGGAGCTGCGCCCAATACACGTGGCAGGTCAGGAAGATGTACCCCCCAGAGGGGGTACGATCGAAGACGAAGAGGGCGGCGATCGGGGGTTTGGAATATACGTGGTGAGGTACGCGCGAGCAGATAAGAGCGAACAGTCTTAAACTGATTGTTGTTGTTGTTGCTGTTGTTGTTGTCGTCGTCGTCCTCACCCGCGACACCCCCGCGACACCCCCGCGCCCACCCGCGACCCACCCGCGATCAAACCCGCGCCCGCCCCCATTACTCTTATCCGCAACTGCGGGGTGCTACGTTATCATCATGTTGTCAGTGGCTCTTGTGACTCAAAGGAGAGGTGGCAGGTGCCAGTCCCCAGTGCCAGCTCTGTACGCAGGTTGGCCCTCTGCACTCAGCATGTGCACAGCATCGCTGAAACAGCGATACCCGACAGCCCATGTTGTTGAGTTGAGATATCCGAGGCCGTTCGAGCTTCGGGTCTCTGGTTTTTCGGGCGTGCTCCAGCCTCCTCCGATGCCCCCGGAGGTCTCGGCCTGCGGAAGGGCGGCTTTGACCCGGAGGCCGAGGAGGAGGAGGAGGAGGAGGAGGGGGGAAGAGGAGGAGGGGGGAGGAGGAGGAGAAGGAGGAGGAGGAGGAGGGGCGATGCCTTCCAGCGGCTGCGCCTCGCCGAGAGCTCTTTCTGTGGGTGCCCGGGCCGTTCGCAACGGCCGCCGGCGGCCCGACCCGACGGCCCGAAAGTCACGAGAAAGCCACGGGGGACGGGGATCGGAGGGCGAGCCCTCCTCCTCCTCCTCCTCCTCCTCCTCCTCCTCCTCCTCCTCCTCCTCCTCCTCCTCCTCCTCCTCCTCCCCCTCCCCCTCCTCCTCCCCTCCTCCTCCTCCTCCCTCCTCCTCCCTCCTCCTCCTCCTCCTCCTCCTCCTCCTCCTCCTCTCCTCCTCCTCCTCCTCCTCCTCCTCCTCCTCCTCCTCCTCCTCCTCCTCCTCCCCTCCTCCTCCTCCTCCTCCTCCTCCTCCTCCTCCTCCTCCTCCTCCTCCTCCTCCTCCTCCTCCTCCTCCTGAGATCTGGGCGAGCTGAGGCAGCGGCACCCCGACGGCCAACGCACCGAAACACCACGGGCGGAGGTGCTCTGCAGCTCTCGGCCGCCAGGGCCCTCCTCTCGCAGGGCCCCGTAAAAACCGCCCCACAGCGGCTCTCGGGTTATTCGGGAAGTGAAAACCGGCCCCGGGGGAAGGGGGGACCGATCCAGAGATTGGATTTCTGGGTAGTCGGCCTTCGGAGCCCCACAGTCGGGGCGCTGCAGAAGGAACCCTTGGTGCTTGGGAGGGGCTCAGTGTGCCTTGGTTGTTCTACACTTCGCCTTCGGTATGCCCTTGGTTTTCGATTGGAGATCGAAGCTGAATTTCTAAGGGAGAGAGGGGCCCCGTTCCTTATATTTGGGGTTCCTTAGGCCAACGCCCCAACCGTCTCCGCGCCACGGCCGGAAGCATCGACTACACGTAAGAGTGACCCTTCGCCGGAGTGACCTTTGGTGCGGGCCCCCTGGGGTCCCCGATCGCCGAACGCGAGGCGGCAGTGGCGTCTTGCGCGCTTGCGTGTTGGACCCCCCGCGGCCCCCAAGAAGCCGCGCACCGAAGGTCACTCTTACAGTCGGGGCCCTGAAGAAGGAACCCTTTTCGTTGGGGAGGGGCTCGGAGGCTCCGCGTTCCTTAAGTGTTTCGCAGCTTGCCTCAGGTTTTCCTTATGTTTGTCGGTCGGAAATCGAAGTTCAACTCATGGAAAAAAGGGGCCTCGTTCCTTATTTGGGGTTCCTTAGGTCAACGCCCCCGACTGTACCCAGGGTCACTCTTACGCGTAGCCGAAGGCAGATCGGCGAGCCGTGGCGCTCGGGCCCCCCGCGGGTGCGCCCTCCACGGCGGGCGCGATGTGCCGCGCGCCGGGCGCGGAGCGTCCCTCCCTAAGTACGCTGCAGGCTCCCACGGTGCCGGTTTTCCTGGCCTGCCCTGCCGCCGCCGTTGCCGCCATGCCTCGCTGCCCTCCCTCCCTCCCTCCCTCCCTCCCTCCCTCCCTCCCTCCCTCCCTCCTCTCTCCCTCCCTCCCTCTCTCATCCCTCCCTCCCTCCTCCCTCCCTCCCTCCTCCCTCCCTCCCTCCCTCCCTCCCTCCCTCCCTCCCTCCCTCCCTCCCTCCCTCTCTCCCTCCCTCCCTCCTCCTCCCTCCCTCCTCTCCCTCCCTCCCTCCTCCCTCCCTCCCTCCCTCCCTCCTCCCTCCTCCTCCTCTCCCTCCCTCCCTCCCTCCCGACTATTCGGGTGCGGACAGAACCCCCAACAGTGACACGTCGATTAGGGAATTGTCCGTTGTCGGTGCTCGAGGGGGCGCCGTGGCCGTTCTTTTCCAGGCTTGCGCCCGCCAGGTGTGGGCCTCAGGTCGTTTTCACTAAACCACGCTTTATTGACGGGAGGTCTGTCCAGCCCCGAACTATGCATGTGATCAGATATTTTGGGACAGTTGGGAAGACTTCCTCCACCACATTCAGTAAGCGGGCTCCGGCCCACCCGCGCTGCTCCTAAGGGGCCCGCCGGCCGGCCGGCGGACTCAGCGCGCTCCGCTTCCGCTCCGCTTGTTCGAGGAGGCGATTTCCGCCCCGCTTTTGTCGCATCGCTCGGGGTGCATTGACAGAGCGCGGCGGAGAAGTTGAAGGCAGGGCATTTCCACACAGCCTTGTACACAAGTTGAAGTCGGAGAATCTATTTACGAAGCACGGCGGTTCTGGAGTCAGGGGTCGACTGAGATCGGGGCCCAGTGCTTTTACACGGGGCGTTTTCGCCTGGTTTCGGGCGCCTAGACCATTACAGATCGATGTGGCTCGAAATATGCTGCGGAAGGGTGGGGTCTGGGGTTCCGGTCGTGATTTGTTGCGATGTTCTTGTTTCGGCAACGTCGGGTCTCAAGGAGTTGACACATCGCTGTTTGGCCTTCGGGGGACCCCCCGTCACCACAGCTGGAAGCAGCTCGGAAAATTGTGGTGCTTGGACCCCAGGAGGCGTCCAGGGACCCATTTTGAGCCGCCGCTGTCTCAACTCGCCCCGCTCCGATATAGATCCGATCAGTCCGATGTCGATGTCGATTCCGGCCGGCCCGATCCGATTCGGCTCCGTTATCCAGCTGCCTACGGCAAGTCCCACCACCGTGCTGGGTCATCCCCTCGGGGGTCTCTTGGAGGCAGTTTCGGAGCCTCTTAGGGGCCGTTTGGGGGCCTCTTTTGGACATCTTGCGGACCTCTTGGGGCCTCTTGGGGGCCTCTTGGGCGCCTCTTGGGGCCTCCTGGGGCCTCTTGTGGCGGAAGGCTCGGATTCTCAATTCGTGTTCCTTCTCTTGGGTCCCTTTTGGGGCCGTCTTGGGGCCCTCTCGGGCCGTCTTGGGCGCCTCTTGGGCTCTTGTGGCGCTCGTGGGACGTCTTGGCCCTCATGGAGGCCTCTTGGGCAGTTTTGTGGTGGTCCTGTGGGCCTCTTGGGCCGTCTTGGAGCATCGGAAAGCCGAACAGGCGAGAACGCCAAAATGCATCAAAAACCTAAGAACATCACTGATTTGTCCCTCTTGGAGCCCTCTTGGGAGTCCTCTTCGAGGCCGCTTGGGCCATCTTGAGGCCATCTTGAGGCCATCTTGGGCGTCTTCGAGCGATCGTTCGGCGATTCGGGGCCCTCTTCGACCTTCTTGGGAGCCTCCTGGATCGCCATGGAAGCGTTGCAGATCCCCAGGAAGGCGCCATGGCCGCCCAGGGACCCCTGGGAGCAGGGGTGGTGCAGTCGGCAGAGTGTGCCCCGGAGGATGGGGGGTTCCGTCAGAGGACTGCAGGGCCCTCCCAGGTAGCCCGTTGGCATTCTTCCACGCCTCAACGTGACGGAGGCGCGGTGGCGGCTTCCAGCGACCCGACGTGAGACCCGATGGTCTGCCCGGCGCTGCCGTGCGTCCTGGCGCGGCCAGTCCAGCTCGGTCTTTGCGGCTCCGTGCCAATGCAGCCCGGCTCGGCGCACACTTCTCGGGCCGGGCGAACGGGGGGGATTGGGAGAGGGGGGGTTACGAAATTTGCTGCATGCAGCTGGTTTCGGCCTCACCGAGGGGCCCATTCCTGGATACATACGTATAGCCGCCTCCGGCGCCGGGAGGCGCCGGGAAAATCAGCTGCGTGAGCTGATTCTCAAGCCCCCCCTTTGCCATCCCCCCCTTTCGCCCGACCCGAACTTCGCTCCGGTCCGAGCTTCCGGTTCGATGCGAACTGATCCTGCCGACGTCGTCGCGTTCGTCGCCCGATGTCGGCGCTCGTTTCTCCAGAGCCTCTGCCTCCAGGAGCTGTCCTCGGGCCCGCGGTGCCATCGAACAACTGTCGGGGGTTTGGTCCCAGGGGCGCCCTGACTCCAGATCCGCCCTACTTCGGTTTTTTTTCCAACTTAAAATTGCGTCGGAAATCCACCTACAAGAGGCCGAAAAAGTAGGGCGGAAATTGCTGCACCCAACATAAAATAGGGCGGAAATCCACAGAAACAGCAACAGAAAAGTAGGGCGGAAATTGGCATCAGCGGGGCTTGAAAAGTAAGGCGGAAATTCCAAGCCCCACTTACGAATTTCCCCAAAGTAGGGCGGATCCAGAGTCAGGGTTTTGCAGTCGCGGGATCGACGATCGCTCAAGCTGGTACAGCTAGATCGGGCTGTGAAAAAACTGACTTTGCACCGTCGGGCAAGGTCAAAACGAAGGGCTCAACAAAAACACGGTGCCAGAGATGTGGAACAGCCTTTGCGTGATGGAGCGTCGCTCGCTGAAGCTCGAGATCGGCTTGGTCCACTCGTCGCACGCATCTCGGGCGTCAGGGCCTGGCTGTCGGTGTGAAACTTTCTGGGCGTGTGTGCGTGTGTCTGTATATACACCTATTTATGTATATATATATATATATATATATGTATATATAATAGCTTTATGCGTATACACACGCATATATTTTTTCAACGAGGTACATATGATCCTAGGTCGAGGGATCACAGGCACCGCCCCAGATGCGATGGCTCCCAGGGTTCCACGGGCCACCTCCACCCCCCCAGATGGGATGGGGGGGGACGGCGACGATGACGACGACGACGGCGACGACGTCGACGACGACGACGACGACGACGACGACGACGGCGGCGACGACAACGACGACGGCGACGACGACGACGACGGCGGCGGCGGCGGCGACGACGACGACGACGACGACGCCGCCGACGGACGACGACGCCGACGCCGACGCCGGCGCCGACGCCGCCGCTGACGCCGACGCCGACGCCGACGGACGCCGACGCCAACGCCGCCGACGCCGACGAATGACGACGACTACGACGACGACGACGACGACGGCGACGACGACGGCGGCGGCGGCGACGACGACGACGACGACGACGACGGCGCCGCCGACGCCAACGACGCCGACGCCGTCGCCGACGCCGGCGCCGACGCCGACGCTGACGCCGACGCCGACGCCGACGCACGCCGACGTCAACGCTGCCGACGCCGACGGACGACGGACGACGACGCCGCCGACGACGACGACGACGACGGCGACGACGACGACGACGGCGGCGGCGACGACGACGCCGACGACGACGCCGTCGACTCCGACGTCGCCGACGCTGACGCCGACGCCGGCGCCGACGGACGCCGACGCCAACGCCGCCGACGCCGACGGACGACGAGGACGACGACCACGACGACGACGACGACGCTGACGCCGACGCCGACGCCGACGGACGCCGACGCCAACGCCGCCGACGGACGACGACGACGGCGACGACGACGACGACGTCGTCGACGGCGACGACGACGACGACTACGACGACGACGACGTGACGGCGGCAGCGAGAACGACGACGATGAAACCGACAACGCCGCCGACGCCAATGCTGCCAACGCTGACGCAAGCACTGGCGCCGACGCCAACGCCGCCGACGCCGACGGACGACGACGACGTCGACGACGATGACGACGACGATGACGACGACGACGACGACGACGACGACGCCGACGCCAACGCCGCCGACGCCGACGGACGACGAGGACGACGACCACGACGACGACGACGCCGACGCCGACGCCGACGCCGACGGACGCCGACGCCAACGCCGCCGACGGACGACGACGACGGCGACGACGACGACGACGTCGTCGACGGCGACGACGACGACGACGACGACGACTACGACGACGACGACGACGTGACGGCGGCGGCGACAACGACGACGATGAAACCGACAACGCCGCCGACGCCAAGGCTGCCAACGCTGACGCAAGCACTGGCGCCGACGCCAACGCCGCCGACGCCGACGGACGACGACGACGACGTCGACGACGATGACGACGACGATGACGACGACGACGACGACGACGACGACGACGACGGCGCCGACACCAACGACGGCGATGACGACAATGACGACGACGACGTCGACGACGACGACGACGACGACGACGACGACGGCGGCGACGACGACGACGACGCCGACACTGGCGCCGACGACGACGATGACGACGACGACGACGACGACGACGACGACGACGACGACGACGACGACGACGACGACGGTGCCGACGCCGACGAAGGCGATGACGACGACGACGACGACGACGAGCCACCCCACACCCACAGGGTGACGACGTGGTGTGGTGGTAGGTGACGGAGGTGACCGGCACCCTCCACCACACCACGCCCACATGGCCATGAGCACAGGGAGGGGAACCCATCCCTTCGAGGCCTCCGCGAGGCTCACGGGCGTACCCATCCAGCGGTGGTGAGGGGCTCTATCCCATATGCATTGGAGGTGGGTCGGAGGGGGGTGGGGGAAACCCTGGATCATAAACGTATAGATATTTGCGGAAAGCGCAGCATAGCCGCAATGGTATCTTTTTGTGAGGAGGGTGTAATTTTGAGTAAGTTCTTCGTGCAGTCTCAGCAGGGCAAGACCGTCGGCAGGTGGACGGGCGCACTGCTCATCCTTTCGACGCTTGCCAGTCGAGATTTCGACTATTACATGTAGGACGGGTTCTTGTCCCCCGCGCTGGGCTGTGTGTTGAGTCTGGAGAGGCGAGATCTGCCCAGCGATCGGCTGCAGCCAGGTGCATGCTGATTCCAGGCTGGAGCCGCTGGCCGATTTCGTGGAGGGTGCGTGCAAGGACACGGAGGCTGCAGGTTCTACCGCGACATTCTCATCGATTTTACGGCAGGTTCGCGCCGCGCTGGCCAGGCGGCGCCCCCTACCGCGAGGGTCGAGGTTGAACGCCGCCAGTGGCCTAGAATCGGCCGTTATCGAAAAAACCGCGCTGTCGAAGAGCGGCGATCGTTCAAGGCTGGACGACCCACACGGTGAACAAGAGCCAACGCCGACGCTACTGCGACGTGAACCAGCTGTATGCACCTCGTTCTCCAGAGCCAGAGTGTCCCCCCCCCTCGGGACTTCGACACCTCGAGGTGTATCCTCGTTGCGCCCCGGGCTCATTTTGTTCTGGTGCCGAGCCCTTGCCCGATCTGTGCGCGGGGCGTCGCTGCTTCTCGTAGCGACTCCGTGGCCTCGTGCGCTCCGCTGGAGAGGCACGACGCGCCACTCGCCATCTCTCGAAGGCCACCAGGATGGCTGCCAGCGGCTCGTCTCCAGGACGTACTGCGGCCAGACGGCCAAGAGATGCACCAGGGGGGGTCGCGGCGCCCGAGTGCTTCCTGGCCCCCTCGTCGTCGACATCGCTGTCGAGGCCGCCAGGCCGCAGCCGGCGATCCCATAGAGAAGCAGCTGTCTGTGTTCGTCCCTGCCCACTCTGTTTTTCAGTCGTTCGGTCGCACTGCGGGCAGGAGCTCTTGCCTTGGCGTGGCGCGGCGGCGGGCCCTGCGACACGCTGTGCCTGGCAAGCCGACGGCCTGTCGCTCCGCCTCGCGGGACGGAAGGCCGGGGGGCGAGACTGGAGGGGCGAAAGGAAGCGACATTGACGGGGCACATCAACAGCCTTTGAGTTTGACTGGATCGAGGGCTCTCACCCCAGAGGGCGCGAATATCATCGCGCTTTGCGCGTCGCCGCCTGGATCGCAAAGGTGCCCTTCTCCACGACGTCGGCGCGAGAGCGCAAAGGTAATCTCGCGTCGCAAATCGCGGGGTGCGATACGCAAAGTTACTTGGCTTAGCAGACGGACGGACGGAAGGACAGCCTCGAGCAGCCCCACGGTGAACAGAGCCGGGCTGCCTGACTGTTGTGCAGAATGTACCGACAGGGAGGTCGTCGAGCGAATGCTTGTCGAATGAGTGGGATTCGGCGGCTTACAAAGGTAAGCTTATGCATCGCGTGCTCTAGGTGACTAGCATCTACGAGCCATGCACATGCACGTTACGTCTGCGACCATATGACCACCACCCGCGATGCTTGCACTAACGCTTGTACTTCCGCCGATGGTTGTCCGAGCTGTTATGATCGCTGGACTCCCAGCCATGACTGCTACGACATGTCTCCGTTGCGACCGCAGCGAGCGTCATACATTTCTGCGATGGTCTTGGCGTGCCTCCTGCAGCCGTTTGCGGCCCAACTCCAGAGCTAGAGAAAGAGCGTTGACATGGCATCGCCTCCAGAGCCGTCTGTTACAGAAGGACTGCTGCAGCGGGTCTCGAACACATGGCTGAGATACGTGTACCCTGCAGCGCTCCTCGGAGTCGGCATCCTGCGGCGCGAAACCATCGCCGGGGCCTTGTACGTCGGAGCGGCACTGGTGTTCGCATCTTCGGCATGCGGCCAGCGCGCTGGAGAGTGTCGACGATGGCGCGTTGTGAACAACGTCTTTACTGTCACGTTCAGTGTATTTCTTCTAGCAGCTTGCCTCTTGGTCTTCCTCTGTTCTTTCGAGGTATTCGAGCCTTGGCCTGCTTATCTCAGAGTTGTTGGCTTTGGCGGCGTGACAGATGGCACCGACTGCGGCAGTCATTGGCTGATGCTGCCAGAAGCTTTGGCTACAACCGCAAGCGTTGCGAGTTGGTTGTTGTTGCGCCGCGCCCATTCGTGGGAACAGGATGACGAGGCCGTTGTGCAGGTGCGCCCGCTGCTCACAAAGCAAAGTAGCGGCATCCTTGTCGGCATCTTGCTGGTGTTGTGTGCGTCGATGAGCCTGAACTTATTCGGGCTACTGTACAACATGATCGCTGCTGCTGTCCTGGCCTGCCTGGCATCCGCAGCCCCGCGGCAAGGTCTCTCCCCCAATGCCTCGCGCAGGCTGAGATGCGCACTGGGCGCGACCACGGCCGCGCACGTCCTCACGGCGATCTTTCTCGGATTTGGTGGCGACAGCTTCAAGGAGCTGAGATGGGTAACCTCGGCCCTTGCATGTGGGGAAGCTTGCTACCTGTCCACCCTAAACAGGCCGCGAGATGAGGAGCATGACAGGGAATAGGGGGGCTTGGCATGGCCTGGCAGAGAAGGCGAGAGTCAAGAGCTACCCCCTGCGTGGCTCCTCCTTATGTCGCTCTGCTTGCTGCTGCTGCTGCTGCTGCTCCTGCTCGAGGCATATCAGCATACGGTCGGGGCGCTGAAGAAGGAACCCTTTTCGTTGGGGAGGGGCTCGGTGTCCCTCGATTGTTCCACAGCTTGCCTCAGGTGTTCCTTATGCTTTTGTATGGGAAATCGAAGTTTAACTTGTGGATTAAAAGGGGCCTCGTTCCTTATTTGGGGTTCCTAGGATTGCAAAAAAAACCAAGGATTGCAAAGGATTGCAAAAACAAACCCTTTTTTTGCAACCCTTTGTTTTTGCTATCCTTTGTTTTTTTGTTTTGCAATCCTTCGGTCAACGCCCCGACTGCACATCTCGTGCTTCGGAGGCCTGCGCACACGTATGGCTTCGGCGCCGGGCCTGCGCCCCTGGCGCGGGCACGCGCGATGGGGGCGCGCTTTGGAGTGGGGAATGGGGCCCTGAGAGGAGATCTGAAGAAGCTCCTCCTCCTCCTCCTCCTCCTCCTCCTCCTCCTCCTCCTCCTCCTCCTCCTCCTCCACCTCCTCCACCTCCTCCTCATCAGATCTCTTCAGCAGCGAAGCGCGCTGGCCCTGGCGCAGGCAGGGGCCTGTCCCGACACCTCGGGTCCAGGTCACGCTGCCCCGTGCGTTTACCAAAGTCCCCCAGCACTGGCCCCTCGCTACTGCTGCCGTGCACCCCCCCGGGTCCTCTCGCCTGTCCTCGCTTTGCGGCCTCGCTGCCCCTCGCCCTGCTTCCTCCCGCTGCGGAGCTCCACCCTCCCTGCGTGCCCTTCGGCTTTCCCCCCCCGTCTTCTCCATCCGTTCCGTCCTGCCCCTCGCTGGGACTCCGCGCGGGTCCAGGCCCGTGGGGTGGAGACCAGGTGGGGCCGCGGGGAGGGGTCGTCAGAGGACGAGGGGTCCTCCGATCCTGAGGGGCCGCCCTGGCCCTGCCTTGCCGATCCCAGGTCGCTCCACAGCAGCCCGTCGCTCCCCTGCCTGGCCTCCTGCCCTTGCCCTCTCCAGCGCCCTGCGCCCTGTGCTCTCCGTGTCCCCGCTCCGGTAAGGGAACAAAAAAATGGAACCCCTTCGTCTTCGGCCCCGCATTCGCCCCCCCCCCCCCCCTCCCCCCAATTTCAAAGTTGGGGTCGGCCTCTCGGCCCCCAATTTCAAAGTTGGGGTCGGCCTCTCGGAGGCCCTGGGGGGTCTATTTTTTTTGTCCTCTAACGCCTGTGCTGCCAAATGCTTGAGGCCAACTTTGAAATTGGGGGGAGGGGGGCCGTGGTGTCAAGGGTTCCGCTTTTTTGTCCATCTACGGTCCTGCTCCTGCCGGGAAGGCCGCGCGCGCTCGACGCGGCCGGCCGGGGGGGGGGCGAGAGCCGGGCGCGCCCGTGGCCGCGCGCCTCTGCAGCGCTCGGCCCTTCCCGTGGCCTTTTTGCGAGCAGGGCTCCCCGCACGCGCGTGCAGCGCGTGGCCTCCGGAGGTGCCGCCCGTGGATCCCGCCAGGGGTGCACTGCCAGCTTCCCGACGCTGCCTCTGCACTTCCCGCCTGCCTCTGCGCCTGCGGCCCCCTCCTCCTGCCCCTTCGGTCGTCGCCCCTCTCCCGCCGTCTCGCGCGGGTCCCTGTCCGTTCCTCTCCCCGGTGCCACGCCCTCCCCCCTCCCCTCCCCCCCAGACCCCCTCGAGTTATGAAAAAATCACGACGGGAGGTTGTTCGCTATTTTGGGCCTTGGGGGGCCCTTACCGGCCCTCGGGACCGTCAAAAAACGACTCAGGACGAAAAACCGGTCCCGGGGAATGGGTCGAGACCTCGGGGGGTCGACGTCATGAAAAAATCATGACGTCGGGGGTCTGGGCCCGCCCCCTCCTCCTCCCTCCTCCCCCCGATGCATCGTTGCCCCTGGCTCGCCCTTCTCCCCTCCTTCCTCCCGCCTCCCTGCCCTCCTTCCCCCCCTCCTCGGTGCAGCGTTGCCCCTGGCTCGCGGGGTGTGGGCCTCCTCGCATACGGCCCTTCAGGCTGCTGCAATCCCTCACTCCAGTCTCCCCTCTCCCCAGAGGATCGAAGACCTCGTGCTCTGGAGGCCGAGCCCTTGTTGTGGAGGCAGAAGCCTACTCAGAACGGAGGGCGCAGGCCTCCACAACAGAAGTCGAGACTTCACACCCAGGCCTCCGATGTCTTCTCCCATAGGAGCCCCCCCGAGCTCGGGACCACTTCCCACGGACTGGCTGTTCGCTCCGGATCGTGTGTTGACGGCCCCGAGGCTTGGCAAGGGTCCCCAGGCACCGAGAACGTCGAAAAACATCCGTCTTGATTCTTAGGCTTACGCCACACCGCCGACCCCTTGGTGGACTGGCGGTTGCCGTGTGTTGCTCCTGAGGGCCTCTTGGGCTCCTTTTGGGGGGCTTCTTGGAGCTCTTTTGGGGCTTCATGGGGGCCTCTCGGGGACCTTTTGGGGGCCTCTTGGGCTGACGTTCTCACTATTCGCCGTGCACGCATGGGCAAACGGGTGAGAATCCAAGTATACAGACGGCGGGTATCTGCCAAAGCACCCGAAGAATGATAATCGAATGGCCTGTGGCACATCCCAGCATCGCGCCTGGGTTGCGGGTCTGAGGCCACTCGGATGGTTGATGGGATCTGTTGGGAGGCGTCTCGGGGGCGTCTTGGAGGCAGTCTTTGAACCTCTTTGGGGACTGATGGGGGCCTCTTGGGGCTCCGTAGGGGCCTGTTGGAGGATGTTGGGGGCTTCTTGGGGCAACCCGGAGGCGTCTTGGGATCGAAGGCTCGAAATGTCCGTTCGGGTTCCCACTCTGGGCTCCCTCTTGGGGCTGTCCTGGGGCCGTCTTGGGGGCTTCTTGGGCCATCTTGGGGCCCTCTTGGGTCGTCTCGGAGCCCTCTTGGGGGCCTCTTGGCCCGTCTTGGGGCGATCTCGAAGGCCTCTTGGGCCGTCTTGGACGTTGTAAACGCCCAAGAGGCGACTGTGCAAAAAATACGTTTTCCAAGGTGAGTGGGACGATTGTTGCTTCTGGAAGCCCTCTTGAAACGCCTCTCGGGGGCTTCTTGGGGCGTCTTGGGGGCCTCTTTGGGCCGTCTGGAGGCCAGCATGGGCGTTTCGGATCGATGTTTTGGCGACTCGTGGCCCGCTTGGACCCTCCAGGCAGCCTCCTGGGGCCCTCTATAGGCCTATGCTGGGGCCCTCCGTCCCCCAGGGCGCCTTCGGCCCGGCCCCGGGGGATCCCCCCCTCTCCAAGTCGACCAGGCAGGACTCCCTGGGGATGGGTTTTTGGAGGGGGGGAGGCACCTCACACGCCGACGAACCCGAAGGGGTCGGCGGATTGTTTGAATACGTTCTCAGACCCCCGACGTCATGACTTCTTCATGACGTCGACCCCCCGAGGTCTCGACCCATTCCCCGGGACCGGTTTTTCGTCCTGGGTCGTTTTTTGACGGCCCCGAGGGGCGGTGAGGGCCCCCAAAGGCCCAAAGTAGTGAAAAACCTCCCGTTGCGATTTTTTCCTGACTCGAGGGGGTCTGGGTTGGAGGTCTGGGTGTTGGCGGTGGTCGATCCCCCAGGGGGCTCCCCCCGAGGAGTGGCGGCCCTGGCCGGAGCTGCTCGGGGCGCCGGACGACGCGGGAAGCGCCGCCCAGTGCGTCGGCGCGTTCGCGCTCCTGCAGGCGCCTGGGGAGAAGGGGGGGGGGGCAGGGCAACCAGTAGGCGAGGGAGGGGGGACGCGGGGGAAGGGGGGGAGGAAGGCCAGGGGCGGGGGGAGGGAGGAGGGAGGAGGAGGGAGGAGGGGGAGGGGGGGAGGAAGGCCATATGGGAGGAGGGAGGAGGGAGGAAGGAGGGAGGGGGAGGGGGGAGGAAGGCCAGAATTAGGGGGGAGGGAGGAGGGAGGAGGAAGGCCAGGAGGCAGAGGGCCCAGCTGCAGGCCCAGGCGGCAAGCCAGTTCTGGGCGCGTGGCTCCGCCGCGGGCCTGCGCGCCTCCGGCTGCCGCGCTGCCGCGGCGGGGCCGCGCGCCTGCGAGGGCGGCCGGGCACCCGGCGGCGGGCCGCCAGCAGCTGCGCCGCGGCGCCCCGCACGAGCGTGAGGTCGGGCCTGCCCCCCATACAGCGAGATTTCCGACGACAAGTAAGAAATGCCCCGCAAAATGCTCAAAAGATAGTCCAAAAATAGTGCGGGGACATTTTTTGCATATTTTTAACATTTTTGGGGGTATTTTGGGAGGTATTTTTAAACTTTTTCGTCGAACATTCCCCTGTACGGGGACACGCCCGACATACGCACGAGCGTCGCGCCGAGCGGCGCCCGCCCGCGGCGAAGAGCGTGGTGCCCAGACAGCCAGCCCCTCGAGCGACGACAAAAATCACGACGGGAGGCTTTTCCCAATTTTTGGCCTTGGGGGGCCCTTACCGGCCCTCGGGGCCGTCAAAAAACGACTCAGGGCGAAAAACCTGTCCCGGGAAATGGGTCGGGACCTCGGGGGGTCGACGTCATGAAAACATCATGACGTCGGGGGTCTGGGTGCCCGACAGCCAGCCCGTCTGGTTCAAGCAGTGGCGAGGCGTCCTGGCGTGCCTATATAGCCCTACCAAACCATGTTCTGAGAACATTGTGTGGTTTCCACGAGGTGTTCTTCGAACACTTCTGGCGGGGACTGTCTTGTTTTATCACATCGGGCTTAAAAGGTTCTAAGAACACTGTTTTTGTTCTTACAACATTTTCTGGGTTCTGAGAACATGTCGTGGCAGGACTAGAACTGCCGGGACGGTCGGTCCCTGCTCAACTGGTGGGCGCGCCCGGCACGCGCCGCCGCGCAGTGCTCCAGGAGGGCCTCGCCGCGCGCGCGCCCCGGGGCGGCCGAGAGGCCCGTGCGTGGCAGGCCAGACCACCCGGCCGCCAGCAGGCGGGCAGCGGCTGTCTTTCGCGCCCTCGGCCGCGCGCGCCGCGCTCCTCGGCTCCCGCGCAGCCCCCGGCTGGTAATTTGGCGACAGGCATGGGATGCCAGGCCGTGACGTCGATTGGAGGGGTGGGGGAGATCAGGTAGGAGGATAGGGAGGAGGAGGCGGAGGAGGAGGAGGAGGAGGAGGAGGAGGACAACAAGGAAAGAGGAGGAGAGGAGGAGGCGGAGCAGGAGGAGGAGCAGAGGCGGAGGCGGAGGAGGGCGGAGGAGGAGGAGAGGAGGAGGAGGAGGAGGGCGGAGGGAGGAGGAGGAGGAGGAGGAGGAGGAGGATCAGGAGGAGGATCAGGAGGAGGAGGAGGAGGAGGAGGAGGAGGACGAGGACGAGGAGGAGGAGGAGGAGGGGCGATGAACATGCGCTCCCGCCTGGACTTTCCGGCGGCAGCGGTGGCGCAGCACCAGCTGGCCGCAGAGGGGGAGAGTAAGGAGGAGAACGAGGTCCAGGAGGACCAGGAGTGAGAGGACAGCGGCGGCGCGCCCCCAGAGAGTGGGCGGTGGACCTGCAGCCAGGGCCTAAGCGCTCGGCAGCGTGTACGACGTGCGCTGTCCCATTCGTGTCACGGGGGATGCGCCTATGCTCCTGGGGCAGCAGGCAACGGTATAGCTGGATGTGCACCGGGTGCATGTCTGGCCAAAGCGGAGCAGAGGACGAGATATGCCCTGTCGGGCGCGCGGAGGCCGTGCACGCCCAGGAGGTGCGGACCGCATTGGCCACCAGCCAGCCGCAACGCTGACGGGGGACATCCCAGCCACGAGGCCCAGGAACAGAGCGACCCTGGCCAAGGCGGGATAATTACCCGTCAGGCACCCGCCCTGGGAAGAACAGATGCTGCCCGGGCGCTCCTGGTGGCAGAGTTTGCCTTGGCAGTCCGCGCTCAGGGCAGGAGTGTCCGCTTCCGCGCAGGTGCCCGACGGGTTCCGCGGGGCAGTGGGTCATGCCCGCCACAAGGCTTTGGAAGTGCTGGAGGAAGCGTGTCGCCAGGGAAGGGCGTCTGCAGAATGGAAGCTGCTCCTCCTGTTTGACATGATGCCCCTCGCCCGGCCGGGCGGCAGCGGCCCGACGTGCGCCGAAGTTTTGGAGGAGCGGCTTGCCCTGTGGTGGGGCGGCCCACATGCGCCTCTGTGGCCCTCTGTCCACATGGGGCAGCCCTGCGCCCAGGGCGCCAGCGCGACGCGCCACGGCTAAGGAGAGAAGGAGGCGCGTGCACACGCTGGCCGCTGCCGGCGAGGAGAGCCGCGCCTTGGCCGCCGCTGTCGGGGTTGAGGTGGCACCGCGCACAGGCGCGACGCTGACTGGACCAGCTGCGCGCGAGCTTCCCGCCAGACGAGCACGCCCCGGCAGCGGAGCAACCGCCGCCGCCGCCGCAACGCCTGCCGCGCGCGCCGCCCAGCGCGGAACTCTGGGAGCAGGTGGAGGACGAGGTGCTCAAGCTGCGGCGGCGCCCCCCTGGCTGACAGCGCCGGGCCGACTTGGGACGCGGCTGGAGCACCTTGCCGCCGGCGCCGACAGCGGAGAGATTCGGCGCCTGCTCTCCTGGGTGGCCGCGCGGGTCGCTTTCAGCGAGCTCCCGCCGGACGTCCTCCGGGCGCTCCGGTCGGGAGGGCTCGTGGCGCTCGACAAGGGGGGCGGGAGGTTCGATCTCTCTTGGCGTGCGCGACTCTCCGCCGCCTCGGACTGCGGGCGCAGGCCAGGGCGCAGGAGACGCAGTTGGCCGAAGCAGCGGGCGGGCATCAGTACGGGGTTGGGCGGAAGGGCGGGGAGACCCTGCTGGTTAAACGCCTGTAAGCCTTGGCGGAGACACGGCCAGACGACACGTTTATCAAGGTAGACGTGAAGGCGGCGTTTCAGCGGATGCGGCGGGGCCCCGCTTCCCAGGCGATGGCGGCGGCGGCCCCCGCGGGGTGGCCGAAACGATGCAGGCGTGGCACGCGGAGCCGGCCAGGCATTACTGGCGCGGGGCCAACGGGCAGTGCGGAACTATCTGGAGCCGCCGCGGGTTCGGCCAGGGGGACCCGCTCTCCACCGCTGGCTTCGCCGTCGGCCAGCGGCAGGCCTTGGAGCAGCTCTTTGGCGAGCTGCAGCAGCGGGAAGCCGACGCTCGGCTCTTCTCTTACCGGAACGACGCCTGTCTAGTGGTGAGAGCGGATCTCGGGCTGCTGACGCTGAGCGGCTTAAACGCGGTGCTCGCGCCGCTTGGACTCGAACTCAGCGCTCGGAAAACGCTGGCCTGGTCCCCGGCCGGGGCGCAGGCCGTCCAGCCCGAGCTGGCGGGCCATTGTGCCCGTGCTGCCAGCGCTCGGCGCGAAGCTCCAGGCGCCAGGAGACGCCGACGACGCGGCGCTCCTCCTCGGCGGGCAGGGCTGCGGACTCGACAACGCGACGACGCGCCTGCAGCAGCTCTGGGCTCGCCTCTAGGAGCTCCGGGAGAGCCTCTCCAAGCAGGCGAGGGGGGCGCTCCTGACGATCTTCGCGGGCAACGCCAGCCAACGCTACCTCCAGCTCGCGCTGGCGACGCCGGACGAGGCCTCCCGCCACCACACGGCGCTGAGAGCCTGCTGGGGGCAGCTGGCGGACCGCCCGCTGGGGCCAGAGGCCTGCCAGCTGCTGGGGCTGCCGCGCAGGCTCGGAGGCGAGGGGGCCCAGTGGGCGACCACGAGGCGCGCCGCGGCTTTCTGGGCCGCCTGGGCGCACGCCGCCGATGAGGTGCGCCGCGACTTGGGCGCCGCTTCGCTCGCGGACGCGCTGGGCGCTCTCCCCTGGAGCGCAGCGGCGCTGGCAGAGGCGCGCGCAGAGCTGGCGCGCCAGAGCGCAGAGCCCTCCCCGCAGTCCCGCTCGCCGCGGCGTTTGGCTGGCCGACGAGGCATAAGACGATGGCTGCGACCGTGCACTAGACAACTCTGGCTGCCGCCCGGCAGCGAGTGCACCTGCGCAATCAAGCTGTCCTTCAGTCCGCCAGCGGGCCAGGGTCTGGGGCGTACCTGCAGTGCCCCGCGGAGGCAGCTTGCGCTCTTGAAGACGTGGAGTGGGCCACTGGGACCCGCTGCCGCCTCCTGCTTCCGCGGCCAGAATGCTATCGTGACGAGCTCGCGCGGGCGTCTGCGACCTGCTGCAACCAAAGGGCGCCGGGGCTCGCTGCCGGGCGCCCCTTGGCGAGGACGGATGCCGCGCAGCCGCCTGCCAGCCCGGGGGATGCGTCGTCCGGCGCCACGGCGGGTTGGCCAAGGCGGCGGGCAGCTTGGCGGCGCGGTGGGCGCACGACCGCCCGCTGCACGAACAGCGCGTGTCCACCTGGGGCCGCTTTCGGCCCTGGCGCCAGGCCGAGGGTGCCGGCCGGCCCCCCCCCCGTCTTTAAGCGAGCCGTATTGGATGTCCAGTACGAGGACCTGGACGGCAGGCGATGGGTGGACGTCACCGTGCGCCACCCCGCGGCTGGGGACGAGCCCGCCGTTCGCGTCGCCGCCCCGAGGCCAGGCGAGGCCTCGCGCCGAGCAGAACGCGAGAAGCACGAGCGCTATCCCGGCGAACGGCTAGCTGCCTTCGCCGTGGAGACCGCGCGGCGGCTCGGCGCGGGGGCGCGCCAGCGGCTGGTCGGCCATGTGCGCGAGCTGCCAGAGGAGGAACAGCACGCCGAGATGTCCCGTGCCTACAGCGCGGACAGCTGCGCTGCCCAGCGCCACCTGGCGCGACTGCTGCGCCAGGCGGCGGGCCTGCGCTGAGGAGGAGGAGGAGGGGGAGGAGGAGGAGGAGGAGGAGGAGGAGGAGGAGGAGGAGGAGGAGGAGGAGGAGGAGGAGGGAGGACCTAGGCCTCCTAGATGGGGTCGGAGTAGATGGGTTCGCAGGATCGCGCCGCATCGCCGATGCATCGCCGATGCGGCTCGATGTGCAGCCTGTTTTGCGTCACGTCGAAGTTGCCGATGCATCGCCAACGTCGACGACGCATCGCCAGTGCATCGCCGATGCATCGCCGATACATCGCCGATGCATCGCCGATGTATCGCCGATGCGGCGCGATCCTCCGACCCCATCTACTCCTCCCTCATCTAGGAGGCCTCTAGAGGAGGAGGAGAGGAGGGAGGAGGAGGAGGAGGGAGGAGGAGGGAGAGGAGGAGGAGGAGGAGGAGGAGGAGGAGGAGGAGGAGGAGGAGGAGAGGAGGAGGAGGAGGAGGAGGAGGAGGAGGATGTGGCGGGCGAGGAGGAGGGGGGCGACGACGACGGCGCCGAGGAGGAGGAGGAGGAGGAGGGCGAGGAGGAGGTGAGGGAGCAGATCGTAGGCGGCAAACCGCGGCGGAGGCCCGCCCTGGAGTGGGGAGCAGCGCACCAAAAGTCATTCTTACCCAGGGTCACTCTTGCGTGTAGCCGAGTGCTGAGAAAGAACATTCACGCTTCGCGTGGCACATCGTCATGCGCGTTCGCGCCTTCCCCGCCGTGAGCCCGTCCGGGTGGGCCCCGTGGGGCCTGCGCGTGGGCGCGGTCGGGCCCGAAATGTCCTGGCCTTTTCTGGCGTGCCCGTTGGTGCTCAGCGCGATAGTGACCGCACAGTCGCGTGTTTTTCTCTCTGTCTGTTTCTCTCTCTCTCTCTCTCCTTTTCTCCTCTCCCCTCTCTCTCTCTCACTCTTTCTATTTTCTCCCATCCCACATACCCACACAAATCCAATAGCAATTTCGCAGCCTTCACAAGTGGAACCGGAAAGCTTACGACGCTAAACTCGTCGGCGAACATGCGTCTCGAATTTATGTCTTCCGTCTGACTTCGTGGAAGCCTGCGCCATACATATTCCAAAGTCAAGGGTCGAACACGGTGCCTTGGCGAACCATCCCAGATGTTTGAAAGCTTCCACTGTCGAAGGCGAGCTCCATTTTGAATCAGGGTTTCAGGATGGACGTCGAGCCTTCATTATGGATCTCTTTGAACGGTTGATTGGAGGAGGAGGAGGAGAAGAAGGAGGAGGCAGGGGGAGAAATGAGGAGGTTGACAAATGATGGAGAGAGACGGGAATGATGATGATGATGATGATGATGATGATGATGATGATGATGATGATGATGATGATGATGATGATGATGATGATGATGATGATGATGATGCTGGTCTGATGCTGACACTGGTACTGATGGTTATGATGGTGATGATGATGCTGATGATGATGATGATGATCATCATCATGATGACCATGCCGACAATGCTGCTGATGATGCCGATGGTGATGTTGACGATGATGTTGATGCTGATGATGCTGATGATGATGATGATGATGATGATGTTGATGCTGCTGCTGATGATGATGAAGAGGAGGAAGAGGAGGAGGAGGAGGAGGAGGAGGAGGACTGAGCAAGCTACCAAGTCTACGAGGATGAGGAGTGGGAGGAAGAAAAAGAGGATGAGTAGGACGGAGGAAGAAAAACAGCCACCCCTCCTTCGCACTTGCCTCGGTACCGCCTCAAGGCAGTGCTGTGAGTTTGAATGCTTGGTTGTTTGGGGGTTGGAGGGTGGAGTTGTATCTGCTCTCGGCAGCAGAGCCTGATGAGCACGTGCGGTCGTCCAGAGTGCTGCCCGAGTTGGCGAAAAACCTGTGCTCTGCTCGAGTGTTGCGCTCTCCCCAGACGCCCGATGTTCTGTGTTTGCCGATGCGCGGTCCCCAGAAGCCCAGACCCTTTCCTTGGGGCCGGCTTGTCCTCCCAGGCCGTTTTTGACACGGTCCAGGGGCCCGGCGAGGGCCCCCAGAGGCCGTAAATTTCAGATAACACCCGCGTTGGCGATTTTGCCCATGCGCTGGAGGCCTCGGCCTTGGGCATCCCCTGGCCTCTCGCGGCCGCCCCCCCTCTCCTCGGAGGTGCTCCTCTGGTGCGCCGACCCGCCAGCCCCGCGCGAGAGGGAGGAGGTGCAGCTGCCGGCCGCCCCGGGGGGGGGGCAATGCAAGGGCAACGAAGGGGGGGTGGGAGGGGGGGGGGCATACAGTCGGAGCACTGAGGAAGGAACCCTTTTCGTTGGGGAGGGGCTCTGTGTTCCTTGATTGTTTCGCAGCTTGCCTTAGGTTTTCCTTAGGCTTTCGATGGGGAATCGAACTTTCACTGATGGGAGAAAGGGGCCTCGTTCCTCATTTAGGGTTCCTTAGGTCAACGCCCCCACTGTAGGCTCAGGGGTGGGCGCATCGACCCCCCAATTACATACCCATGGATCGCCGATAGGGGGCCTGGTAGTCCACCTCCCGTGGAGCCGTGCGGTGGCGCTTCTCTGGGGCCGATCGCCGATGCGTCGGCGATGCATCGTGGATTCCAGCTGGACGTTTCTCCCCCTGGGCTGCCCCCCCCCCCCCCGACATTGTCAACCAGCGCTGCCAGCGCACAGTTCTGCCCCTCTCGGGGCAGTGGCGAAGGCCACGGAGTGGCGAGGCGTCCCTGGACCTCTGGCGTGTGGATCAAACAAGAGGGCTTTGCCGTTTTCGGCGCAAGGGGGCCTTCCCCAGGACCGTTCCAGGACGAGAAACCAGTCCCAGGGAAGTGGTCCACAGCTCCGGGGACCCCGTATTGAAATGAACACGGCATCGGAGGTCATTGGTTTTGGTCTGCCTGTGACATCAGGGACTTTGGCTTAGCGTGTCGCGCCGCCGCTTCTGGCCCACCGCGCTCTGGCGCGACACGCTGACCGCTTCGCAGTCCCAAAGCGTCAACGTCCCGAGCATTTCTCAGCCTCCCGCCCCGCGGAGCGGAGCGGCACGCTATCAGCTCATATGGCGTAGCGTGTCTCCAGGGCCGCAATCCACGCAACGCTAAGCAAAAGTCCCCGACCGTAGCCGATCAAAAATGCTCTACGAACCTGTTGTGGTGTGTGCATGATGTTCAACGGACATGTCTGGCTGAGGCGGCATTCGTTGATCTAAGATATCGGCTTCACATTCTGAGGACATTGTGTTGCTATAAACCGTCCTTGCCCCCTAAAGCCACAGTGTGGCAGGCTTGTAGGAAGAGTGGGACGGTCGGTTAGGGGGGGTTGGGAAGGGTGCGAAATCTGTTGCATGCAGTTGGTTCTGGCCCCACCGCCCAGCGCCTTCCTCGATGCACTGGCACCTCTGGCGCCGGGAAGGCGCTGGCAAAACCAGCCGCGCGCGGCTGATGTGATGACCCCCCTTCTATTATCTCCCTCTCGTCCGCCCCGACTCATGCCCATCCCCCCGCCCCCAGAGGACCCAAACCCTCCATTTCGAATGTCGAAATTCAATGTTGGGGGGAAAAGGCGTCCAGACTCCTAGAGTAGAGGAAAATCGCTTCCAGCATAGAGGCCGAGCCTCCTTTTCGGAGGCCTTCGACCCTCTTGGCAGGCATCACTCCCAACCTTTTCGAGGGGGAGGCGGAGAATCGAGGATCGAGGAGGGGCAGCGAGGATCGATGCTCTGAACCGCTTTCAGCTTGTCTTTGGCCTCCAGAGGCCCCCGGAGACCCTCGAAGAACTTTGGGGACCTCGTGAGACCTCTGGAGGCACTCTGATCCTGGAGCCCTGGCGACCCGCAGAAGTCGCGCTGGGAGTTTTTCACATTTCTCGAGATCGCAAGGTTGTCTTTCAGGCCCCGTGGCCGTCAGCAAAAAGGACTTCAGGATTACACGCCAGAGGGATCCAGAAGTAGGAGGAGCAGGAGCTGGAGGAGGAGGAGAAGGAACAGTGTAAACCCAATATGCATCAACGATGTTGCAATCAACCCTCGCTCCAAGTTTCCTCTTCACAGGTCTCTACACGATTTGCTTCATTGCGGGAAGTGCCCCATTCGAAGACAACCGTTTGAGAATCCTCAATCGTGCCAAAGCATCCGTTCTGGGACTTCAACACCGCGAATCAGCGTCACTGTTGCGTCCTGACAGTACTAAATCGAAATCGCGCCAGAACTCCATTCCTGGAATTTGAACCTGGCGAATCAACGTGACTTTTGCGTCCCCAGAGCCCTAAACCGTGCCAGAACACCATTCCTGGGACTTCAACCATGCGAATCCTTCAAATGGTGGGAAACTGTTAAGACGAATGTGCGCGGCGCCACTGCGAGAGCCACATTTTGAAAAGTAACCGCCCTCCATCCTTGAAGCCGCTTCAAAATTCCAAAGCGAGTGTGCGCGGCGCTCAGGCGATAACCACATGTTGAGAACGGTACGCCCTCCATCCTTGAGCGGTTGCAGAAATTTCAGACGAATGTGTGTGGCGCTCAGGCGATAACCACATGTTGAAAACGGGCCGCCCTCCACCTTAAAAGTAGTTGCATGTTTGTCAGACGAATGTGCGCGGCGATAAGGCGAGAGCCACATTTTTAACACGGCCTGCCCTCCAGCCTTGAACGTGTTGCAGATCCCAAGCTTCCGGATCATACATGGCGGGGACGTCTCAGGCGAAACGCCCTGCCCGCTCTACCGACATCTCTGGTGTTGCGACAGGAGCAACGATGGGGAGGAGTATGAGGAGGAGCAGGAGTCGGAGACAGAGACGGAGAACTGAGGAGGAGGACGAGGAGGAGTAGGAGGTGGGCGTGGAGGAGGAGGTGGAGGAGGAGGAGGAGGAGGAGCTTTTGCCCTTGTGCCCTTGTCCTTGCCAGGCGCGAGCGCCGCAGACGGTACATCGAGACACCGAGCAAGAGCAGGAGAAGCGGGACGAGGAGGAGGAGGAGGAGGAGGAGGAGGAGGAGGAGGAGAAAGAGCAGCAGCAGCAGCAGCAGCAGCAGCAGCAGCAGTATGAGGAGGAGTTGGAGGAGGAGAGATGGGAGAGGAAAAGGGGGGGCAGCAGGAGGAGGAAGAGGAGGAAGAGGAGGAGGAGGGCAAGGAGGAGGAGGAGGAGGAGGGCAAGGAGGAGAAGGAACAGATGAGGAACAGATGAGGAGCAGGTGGGGCAGGGGGGCAGCAAGGAGGAGAAAGCGGAGAAAGGGGAAACAGGGGGACGGATTGGAGGAAGAAACGAGTGCGATGATGAGGAGGACTGGAAGGAGGAGGAGGAGGAGGAGGAAAAGGAAGATGAGGAGGATGAGGAGTAGGAGAAGGAGGAGGAGGAGGAGGAGGAAAACGGACATACTGGAGGAGAGGGAGGAGGAAGGACGAGGGGAGAAAGGAGGAGGGGGGGGAGGGCGGATGAGGAGGAAGGAGGAGAAGTAGCGAAATTCATCCAACACCTTGAAGGGAGGCACAGAGGCGGAGGGCGAGGAGGCCGAGAGGAGGAAAGAGGAGGAGGCGGAGGAGGAGGAGGTAGGATGAGAGCCGCTAGGAGGTAGGAGACCTCCTCCTTCTCCTTTCCCGTACCTCCTCCGACCTTCTCCACACTCCTCTCCTCCTCCCCCATACCTTCTCCTATCTCCTCCTCGGCCTCTTACATCCTCCTCCTCCTCCGAAAAGGAGGCATTCGGTAAGTTCCACATGCAACACCAGGCGCAGTAATACACCCCAGCGCATGCAAAACACCATACGTCCAACAACATCCAAGAGTTCAAGCGTGAACACATGAATTTCTTTACTTCGGTTGACAGCTGATGGATTTTTCTTTTTTTATCGCGAAGCTTTTGCTGTTTTTTTTCATCGCGAAGCACAACACATAACGCAGCATCGGCTTGCGGAACAAAAACATGCAACAACAACATCAAACGACACCACAACCACAAACAAGACGCCCCAAAACATGAGCCACCTCACAAGACAACCAACGACACAAGAAGGCATCACAAATCATGCACAACAACAAACGACAACGACATCTTACACTTCGCAACAACACACAAACAGTGGCTCTGGAAGCCCCTCTCGGAAGTCCTCGGAAGTGCCCTCGGAACTGGTGTGGGCATTTTGCCGCAAGCTGGTGGCTGGTGGATTTGAAGAGTTTGTTGTATGTTGTATGTTTGTTGCTTATGTTTTCGAGAATGCGAAGGCCTTGCGGCCGGTGCCGCCGACCCTGAAGGTTGACGACGACGACGACGACGACGACGACGACGACGACGGGTGGAGGGCGCGGGAAGTATGGAAACGTTTCTGAAGACTTCCCTGGGGCATCGCTGCACGGGCGCGCGCGGCCAAGCTCCGCCGCAAACGCGGTTTCAGAAAATGTTAATGGAGATGTTCGCATCGATCAGAAAAAATTGTGTTCGATAGGTGACGAGAGCTTAGCAGAGCTATCAGCAGAGTTCAGTTTATAGAATAAGATGAGGTGGTATTGAGTGAGACGTGGCGTGTAGACTCTCACGAATATTTCGCGTCACAAGATGGTTGTCTTTTCAATGGGGCCCGCTACAGTAAGCATTAACGTAGAGTGGGCGTGCTCTTGCGCGAGCGATGGGCCAATTGTGCGTTGGGCTGCGCAGTGGGGAACGAAAGGCTTTCGCATGTGGATCTGACATGGGTGGATTCAGGGCTCGAGTCATTTTCGCGTTTCTCTTTCGCTCGCACTATCCAGATATGCATGTGCAGGCGATGTCCACGGCGATCTCCAAGTTACGCCGGGAAGCACGGTTAAAGCATTTTTCGTTTATATTCAGAGTTGATTTCAAAGCGCAGGCAGGGAGCAGACTCGAGACGGACGGCCCGAACGCAATCGGCACTTGCGGCCCGAGCAGCGAGAACTCCCGCGGTCAGCAGATGAAGCAGCGTGCAGCTTTGGAACCCTTTGCCATCTGCAACGCGTTCTTTGCCAAGCCTCCGGAGAAAAAATACGCGCGCGCCACTGCGAAGGGCCGTAGCAGACATATCGATTTTTTGTTTCCAGGAAATTCGTGAAGCGCGTGGAGGATAGTACTTATTCCAATTATGTTGGTCGTGGGTCTGACCATGCTGCTATCAAAACGGTCGCTCGCAAAAACGTGCCTTAGAAGAAATCCTGGGACCGAGATGCTGCCGGAGACGCCGCTGCGAGAGTCTCGTGGAATACCGCGTCAAGCGGTGCTTATTGCAACATCGTTGCTGAAGAGATGCGAGACACGACGCTCGAGGAGGAAACTCAGGAACGGGCAAACCATGCAGAAACGATTTTGAGGCGAGCGGCCAAACGGAGTTCGAACATCGCCGATCGGCATCGACATCGGAATTCTGAATATATGTCGTTGCAGAGACGTCCAGAGGGGAGTGATCGAGATTCGCAAAACCATGCCCATGCATGGCTCGGCACAGCGACCGCAGCCAAGCAGCCGCATCTGGAAAGCTGTCAGAGCGATGAGAAGGGCCGGAGCGAGCAGACGCGTCAGCACTACCGTGGACAAGTTCGCGGGAGCGAAGCACGCGCAGAAGATTTAGCCTCATGTGGCACGCCGAATGGCACCGTGCATGATTGACGGAGACAGCATTCTCACGACTCGAATTGGTATGGCCAACGTTTTAACATATTTGTTATGAAGATCTCGATGGCTCCAAGGTTGTAGTGGAAGGGTACCCTCTTTTGGCAGACGCGGAGCGTGCTGGCTCTGTGCCGCCGGATTCTTCTGCAGAGGAAGTCAAAGCAGCATTGAAGCTGCTGACGAATAACCGCCGCGCTGATAACAGCCAAGGTATCATCGGGGAGATGCTCGCGAATGGCGGAGAAGTATTGTCGAATGCGTTGACGCGCTTGTACAAGTATTTGCTCCAGCCAGATGCGCTGCCGCGAACTACGTGGAAGCAGGCGCTGATCAAGGTCGCGCATAAGTCTGGCGACGAACGCTCGGCTGTACTTTTCCGGCCGACTGCAAACATCCCAATTCTATATAAGGTGTTGTTTCTGGAATTGGATGTAACTTGCAACTCGCACTTGCGACCCGGCAGGCTTCGGGGGCGCATTTGGAACAGAGGACTAGTTATTTACATTTGAGGTGATTCAAGAGTTGATGGCGCGCTGCCCTGGATTTCCAGAAAACCTCTGAATCGGCTGAACACCAAGAACTATCGAGCGTGCTAGTCAGGCAGGTCGCGCCGATCACGCAAGCGCGGTTGCTCATGAAACTGCATTCTGGCAGCAGGGACAGGCAAGAGCAAATGCATCGAGCAGGTGGTTTAGTATTACGCGAGGAACGAAGCAGGGCGACCCCCTCTGCTCGTTGATTTTCAACGCTCTCTCTGAGGATCTCATGTGGCTGGTGAAGGGGCATGGATAAATCGGAAACATGGGCTTCAGCTTGGGTGCACGAGCCTCTCCCTACTCGTGTGGTTGCATGGTCAAAGCTCGCAGCAAATGCCCTGGGTGCTCTCCAGCGCGCGCGAGGTCGAGGGCGCCGCCGGCCTGAAGCTCCACCCAGACAGAACGAAAACCATCACAAATTCGACGAAGGAAAGCGGAAGAGGCAGGCGTGCGCATCTGACCATTAATGGCGTTATGGTTGTGATTTTACTCGCGCGGGCGCCCGCGAAGCATTTTGGGGCGCACGATTGGATCCGACGGTGCAGACGTCGCAGAAATAGATCGCAGCGTCCGTAGGGCTGGAAGGTTTGCGTGGCCAACGGAATGGAATTGACGAACACTCATTGGAATCTATTGAAATCTCGTTTGCGCTTGCTCGAGGCCGTCGTGGCCCCCTCGGTTGTGTACGGGGCCTTCAGTTGGATTTTGACATCCGAGCCCATGCTACGTATGCTGTTGGTTCTGGGCGACGCCGTGCGTTTTCTGAAGAACCAGAGCGACGAGCCAACCCCGCAGGAGAAGACAGCAGCGCAGAAGACGAACATCCTCATGATGATTCATCTTCTGATGCCGGTCTAGAGCCCTGGATCGACTGGATAAGCGGGCCAGTCATCACATCGAGGATCGCGTGGACAGGCTGTGCGTCGAGTGTTGGTGGGCCACCCTGCCGCGCAGAATCTGGGCGCACGCGGCAAGAGTGGCCAATGTGCTTTCGGACACACTTGGGGAGTGAAGGCCGCCGCCTGGCAGCCCCAACACGACGCCCGCGCCAAAGGCAGCCCGCCCGGAAGACCTTGGAAACGATGGGGGGACGAATTCGTCAGCTTCTTACGGGTGGAAGGGCATCATGTACAAGGTGGGAGTTGGATGAGCTGGATTGTCTACGCTGGCACTTGCCCGCTCGGGAAGTCCCTCGAAGACGAGTTTGCGAAGCAGAACATCCGGGGCGCTTCGGTGCCAACCACCCGCGCCCCGCGTGGGGCTGGGCTGTGCCCGCTCGTGGGTGTTTGCCTGCTTGCCTGCCATCCGGCTCCGCATCCTCCTCCTCTTCCTTCAATTGTGCTGAGCGCTAGGCGATCGACGTGTCCTTGAGATTGGGAGCAATTCGAAATTCATGTAGGGGGCGCTTGAGTTGTTGGAGGAAATTGACAAAGGAGGCGGAGGAAGCAGGCGGAGGAAGGCAGGAAGAGGGGGAGGAACAGGTGGAGTAAGAAGAGCAGGAGCAAGAGCACGAGCAGGAGGAAGAGGAGGAACGAGGAGGTGGAGGGTGGAGGAAGTAGCGGGAGGGAGGGAGGCAAGAGGATGAGAAGAACACGGTGGACCAGGAGGAGGAGGAGGAGGAGGACGAAGACTGATGCAAACCTAAGACTCATCCACGATGTTGGCCTCCCTCCAAGCTCCCTTGTCGTAGGCCCCGGGGTCAACCGTATGAGCCGTCAGAAGCGTGCCAGAACATCCTTTTCAGGACTTCAATGCCACGGGTCAACTTGACTGCTGCGACTTGACGCTTCTGAATCGTGCCAAAACGCCATTCGTGGGACCTCAACGCCGCGAATCCACGTGATTGTTGCGCCCTGACAATCCTGAAGCTTTCCAAAACACCATGTTTGGTACGTTAGCCATAGGAAGCAATGACACAAATGTTCAAATGTGCGCGGCGTTGGAGTGAGAACCACATTTTTGAAAAATCACCGCCGTCAATCCGTGAATCTCCTGGATATGTTCGAAACGAATGCGCGCGGCGCTGATGCGAGAGCCAAACCACATGTGTTGAAAGATCCGCCTTCAATCCGTGAGCCTCTTGCAAATGTTTAAGAAGAATGTGCGCGGCGTAATGCGAGAACCACATTTTGAAAACGACCCGCCCTCGATCCGGGAAGCTCTTGCACATGTTTGAAACGAATGTGCGCCGTCGTAAGGCGAAAGCCATGTTTTGGAAGCGACCCGCCCTCCATCTGTGAGGCTGGTGCCATTTTTTAGCTTGAGGCTCACAGATGGTATGGAAGTCTCAGGTAGAGCGCCCGGCCCGCCCTTCCGACTGGCCTCGGGGTGCGACTGGGGGAAGTTTTTCATAAGTAACAGGAACGTATGAGGAGGAGAGGGAGGAGGAGGAGGAGGAGGAGGAGGAGGAGGAGGAGGAGGAGGAGAGGAGGGAGGAGGAGGAGGAGGAGAGGAGGAGGAGGAGGAGGAGGAGGAGGAGGGAGAGGAGGAGGAGGGAGGAGGAGGAGGAGGAGGAGGAGGAGGAGGAGGAGGAGGAGGAGGAAGGAGGAGGAGGAGGAGGAGGAGGGTGGAAGCGGAGGAGAGAGGGGGCAGGGTGTGCAGCTTGCCTCCTCCCTCAGGCCTCGCCCCCCACGGTCGTGGCGCCCGCGGGCCCGCCGCTCGGGCAGGGCGGCGTCACCGCCGCCGGGACTCCGCTGCTTCCGCAGGACGCCGGGCCCTACCGTTGAGTCGGGCCTGTCCCCCTACAGGGGGATTTTCGACGACAAATAGAAAAATACTTCAAAAATACCCCAAAAAGGTCAAACAATATTCAAACATAGTCTCCTCCTCCTCCTCCTCCTCCTCCCATAGGGGGATCCACCAAAGGCCCCAGTGGCAGGCCCCGCATGCCGCCACCTTGCCATCTCGGCACACCCCTCACACGCCTGGTAGCCCCGTAGGGAGCTCCGTCGAAGGCCCCAGTGACAGGGCCCGCGTGCCGCCACCTCGCAATTTCGGCACACCCATCACACGTTCCGTGGTCCCGTAGGGAGCTCCACCGAAGGCCCCAGTGCCAGGGCCCGCATGCCGCCACCTTGCCATCTCGGCACACCTCTCACATTTTTCGTAACTTCAAGGGGCTCCACCGAAGGCCCCAGTGGCGAGGCCCGCATACCGCCATCTCGCCAAGTCGGCACACCCCTCATACGCTTCGTGGCCCGACAGGGAGCTCCACCGAAGACCCCAGTGCCAGGGCACGCATGCCGTCACCTCGCCATTTCGGCACACTCCTCACACGTTTCGTGGTTTCATAGGGGGATCCACCGAAGGCCCCAGTGGCAAGGCCCGCATGTCGCCACCTTGCCATCTCGGCACCCGTCACACGCTTCGCGGCTCCACAGGGAGCTCCACCGAAGGCCCCAGTGCCAGGGCACGCATGTCGTCACCTCGCCATTTCGGCACACTCCTCACACGCTTCGTGGCTCCATAGGGAGCTCCACCGAAGGCCCCAGTGGCAGGTCCCGCATGCAGCCACCTCGCAAATGCGGCACACCCCTCACACGTTTCGTGGCCTCATAGGGAGCTCCACCGAAGGCCCCCGTGGCTGCGGTCGCATGCGGTTCCACCCCCCCCATTTCGGCGAACCCCTCACGCGTTCCGTGGCCCCACAGGGTGCTCCACCAGAGGCCCCAGTGGCAGCGCCCGCATGCGGTTTAATCCCACATTTTGGCGCACCCTTCGCACGTTTCGTGGCCTGAGGCGTCACCACCGAAGGCCGCAGCGGCAGGGTCCGCATGTCAGTGACGCCCCATTTCTGCACACCCCTCGCACGTTTCGTGGCCCCATGGGGAGCTCCACCGAACGCCCCTGTGGAAAAGGCAGCCTGCCGACGGACCACTTTGGCACACCCCTCAAACGCTTCGTGGCCGCATAGGAAGATCCACCGAAGATGGTACTCACAACTGTGGTACGTGTCACTGCTTATGGTTGGGTCCTTCGCCAGGCTAACTTTTTGGGGCTGGGTGAGAGGCCCAGAGGATCGAGAACCTTCCAAAAGCGGAGTTTCGACCTTCATTGTGGACGCAGTGTGAACCTCCACTATGGATATTTCCGCGTCCTCCAGAACGGAGGTGTTAGGTCCATCGAAGGCCGACCTCCAGCATGGAGGTTTTGGGTCTACGATCTTCTGGGGACGCCAGTGGGTGCCCCCGCGGCCCAACGACACGCCCCGCCCAGGGAGGCTTCTTCGGGGAGGCTCCCAGGAGGCCCGCCGGGTCCCCCGACGCGTCGTGGGGCAGCTTGGCGGAGGGAAGACCTCGAGAGAGAGAATCCCAGACATCCGGCGCCTCGACTTCATCGATGCGGGGACACCCAGACTTGTCAACCCACGCTCCCAGGCCGCCTTCTCTCTAGTCCTCGTTTGACCGCCCCAAGGCCTGAAGCCAGCCTCCAGAGGCCAAAGACTGCGACAAGCTCAAACAGGCCGCTCCGATGCCGCCGAGGCGCCAGGGTGTCTTCGGGAGGTAGCGCGCCATCGCACGCCCAGGGCCGCCTGCGATCCGATTGGATGCGATTCGATTCGCGGACCTGGCCCGCGGTTCCGATTCGATTCGAGATGGGTCGATTCACCAGCACCGGGCGGGGCCAGCCAGAGCCAGCCTGGGCGATCCGATTTCGGTTCGATCCGGGGCGATCGGCTGGCGATCCGATCCGTTCCCTGTCCGATCTCCTCCTCCTCCTCCTCCTCCTCCTCCTCCTCGAGCTCCTCCTGGGCTGGAGGCCCCTCGTCAGGACGCGCCCGGCTCCGGGGCCGTCTCCTGCGAGGACGCCGTGGGGCCGCGCTCGGGCTCCAGCGACAGCCAGCAGAGCATCCCGGGCAGCGCCAGGGAGGGGTCGCCACGAGGGGGGGGCCACCCGCTCGAGGAGGCTTTTGGGACGTCTGGGGTCGTCGCGGGGGGGCTCCTGGGTCGGCACGAACGAAATGGGTACTCCAGATTTCGTACTAAAAGGGAGGGGGTCTGGACCCTCCAGGACAAGCCATTTCAGACCTCCCCCGTGGGAGAACCCTCCAAAACATCGTCCCCAGACCCCCCCGGGCCCTCCAAGATAGCCTGGAAGAGACCCCCCTCCGAAATGAGACACCCCCTCCCCTTTATTACGAAATCTGGAGTACGGAAAGAATGGGTACGATGCCCAACAGCAGTTCCTGTTCATTTTGAACAGGACTCGCTGTCCGCGCCGCCGCGGCCCGTGTCCATTTGAGACAGAAGGCCGCCTGCCCAGCAGCGGCCGCTGTTGGTTTGGGACAACATTTGATGTTGGGCACTGTACCCGTTTTTTCCGCACCCATTTCGGGCGTCCAAATTGGGGGTGTCGAGAGGGAGAGCCCTCGACATCCAGTGGAGCCCTTGCTTGGGTCTGAGGAGGCAGAGCGGCACGAACACAGACCTTCGGCGGTCGGCGCGGATTTCTTGGATCTGCGCTGTGCCCCCTCCCTGGCGGGCGGGGCGCACCGAGGACGGCGCCAGAGGCGCCGCCAGGGCGCCGACCCAAGAGATCCGTGCGGAGCTCCGACAGCTTACGCTTCTGCCGTTGCTTGTTCCCCTGTCGGGGTAACCCCCCTCTTCCTCGAGGAAGTAGCGCTTCCTCGACGACGACGACGACGACGACGACGACGACGACGATGGCGACAGCCGCACAGTGGTGACCCCCCCTGGCGTTGCTCCGGCATCGGCCTCAGCGCGCTCGCGTCCGACGTGCACACCGTGCCGTTCACCGACTCCCAGCCGAGCGTGCGGGCGGCGCCCGAGCCGGCGCCGAGGGCGACCGAAGCCTTCGGGGCCCCCTCCAGTGTGAAGTCGGGCCTGTCCCCCTACAGGGGTATTTTCGATGAAAAATATAAGATACCAAAAATAGCAAAAAAATAATCCAAAACATAGTCTGGGGACTATTTTTTGAGTATTTTTTTACCTTCTTGGGGCATTTTTTGGGTACTGTTTTTTATGTTTCTTCGAAAATCCCCTTGTAGGGGGACACGCCCGACCTAACTCCAGTGGCGGGGGCTCGCAGATCGTGCCCGCCCGAGGTCAGAAGTTCAAGGTTTTCGGGGGTTCACTTGGGTTCTCGGCGACTTTCTGGCCTCGGGATGCATTCAGCGGCTGCGCCTCGCCGAGAGCGTTCTGGGGGTGCTTGGATCGTCCCGAAAGGCTGGTGGAGAGCTATCTGAGTTATGATTGGAAAACAAAGGGACAATGTCAGCGGGATACGGTATCAGGGAGCATTGACTCCAGATCCGCCCTAAATTGAGAGATGTTGTGAATGGGGCGGAAATGTCTGCCTTATTCTTCAAGCTCCTTTGATGTTGGTTTTCGCCCTACTTTACCGTCGCTGTTTCCGCCTTGCTCTTGCAGTAATGTACGCCCTATTTTTGTTTGAGGTGGAATTTTCCACCCGACATTTTCGCATCGTTTGGGGTGCTCAGTCGGACAGCAACCACAGTACGGCGGATCCAGAGTCAGGGTACGGTCGGGAGCTTTCGGTTCGCATGTCGCGCCGCCGGTTCTGGCCCACCATGCGTCGGCGCGACTCGCGAGCCGTCTCTTAGATAATGAATCACGGAAGCTTCCGCTCGTCTGGGATATCATGTATATCGGCGAATAGCGCCCAATGGCGCTCAATAGCGCGAAATAGCTCCCAATAGCCCAAAGTAGCGCCGAATAGCGCCCAGCAGCGCCACGTGAGGGGGATGAATTGCGTCTGCTTTGCGCGGGACTGATCGCGCTCTCGGGCGACGTGGAACGACCGAAAGCTTCCGTAAGTTGCTGCCTAACGCTTCCCAGCCCCCACGTGTCAACGTCCGGAGCCCTGACCCTGCTTCCCGCCCCGTGGAGCGGAGTGACACGCCATCCGCTCGCAGGGCATGGCGGCAGTCGCAGGGACTGCCGCCACGGCAGGCTAAGCAAGAGCTCCCGACCGTAAACCAGGACCTTGCTAACCATGATGCTGAAACTTCCAGCTGGAGAGATAGAGTAATGGAGGATGTCTCGATCCACGGCTGCAGTTTTCCTCCCAGAGGATTGAACACTTCAGCTCTGGAGTTCGAGCCCAACCTTTGGAGGCAAGAGGCCTCCACGAGGGAGCCAAACAGCCTCTGGGAGTGAGGCAGGACCTCCGTTTTGAAAGTCTTTGACCCTCTGGGCCACGTGCCCACGGAGGAACGAGGGGGGAGGAGAGGAGAGGAAAGGAGGATATGAGGATATGAGAGGAGGAGATGAGAAGAGGATGGAGGAGGATGAAGGAGGAGGAGGAGGAGGAGAGGACCCGGATGACCTGGAGGAGAGGAGGCTTTCCTCCTCTGGAGGGGCGGGCAGGGACCTCCCTGGCCTCTCTCCTCCTGCCTCTCCCCCGCTCTTCCCTTCCCTTCCCTTCCCTTCCCACCCCGGGAGGATGGCGAGGACCTCCTCCTCCCTCCTCCTCCTCCTCCTCCTCCTCCTCCTCCTCCTCCTCCCCTTTCTCCTCCTCCTCCTCCTCCTCCTCCTCCTCCTCCTCCTCCTTCTCCTTCTCCTCCGCCTCCCACTGTCCTCGGCCTTCCCCTCCTCCTCCTCCTCCTCCTCCTCTTCCTCCTCCTCCTCCTCCTCCTCCTCCTCCTCCTGCACTGGCCCGGGGGCACCCGAGTGGGTCCCCACCCCCGCCACAATGGGGGACCCCCGGGCTTTGGGGTTCAGCCCGGGTCTCGCTGCCCGCCACGCCACGGCAGCAAACCTGCCGGGCTCCGCCCTCCCCTCGGAGGCGGTTCGCGCACGGATTCCGGCCCGTCCGCCCTTCGACGGAACGGGCGCTCTGGCGGCGGCGGCGAGGGAGAAGAGGAAGCGGAGGGGGAGGGAGCCGGGAGAGAACCAAGAGGCGGAGGCGACGGACGCACGGCCGGGGACCCTGCGCCACCGGCACCCCCCGTTAGGCGCTCGTGCGACCGCCGGAGGCAAGGGGCGGGGGAGGAGAGGGAGGGGGAGGGGGAGAGGGAGGAGGAGGGGGAGGCGGCGCAAGAGGTAGGCAGCCAGGCGCGCTGCGCGCGGCGCGCGCCCTGCTTCAGCCTGTGGCCCGCTCCTGGCCAGCAGCCGGCCCGGCGCCGCCCCCCGGGCAGGCTGCTCTCGAGCCCGCGCCGCGGCCCAGCAGAGCCGCTCAAGTGTGCCGGGCGCGGTGGGCCGCTGGCCCGGCGCCCGCGCCGTCGGCCCCGGCCTCCCGGCGGGGCAGCCCGGCGCCCGCGCTGCCGGCCCCGGCGGCCGCCCGGCGGGGCGGGCCGCGGGCGGGCAAGCAGGCCGCGCGGTAGCTCTCGGCGTTGCCCCGCTGCAAAGTCACAGCGAGGCTTTGTCGGGCCGCCGTGAGCGCCTCAGCGCCCCCGCGCGCCCAGGTTCGGAGCAGCGCCTGCGCTTCGAGCCCCGCCCGCCCGAGGGTCTCAAGGGCGAAGGCCGTCAGCCCGGGGCCAGGGTAGCGCCTGTGCTTGCGCTCTTCCGCGGCTGCAGCAGCCGCGCCGTCGCGGACAGCGCGACCCCGGCCCGCCGCGGAGCGGGCGCCCAGCGCCGCGTTCGTGACCACGACGTCGGCGTACGCCGGGCCAGCGGTCGGGTCGGTGTAAGCCACATCGAGCCGCGCGGCCTCGACGGTGCCGTCGGGCCCAGCTCTGTCCCAAGCGGGGACGTCCTGCTCGGTCGCCACCCCCGTGGCCCCTTGGGCGCGCAGCCAGCCCGCGAGCCAGTCTCGTACGCCGTTGTGGCGCGCGATGGCCCCGCCGCCCACGTGGCAGTCGACCACGTGGCCGGGGTTGGCCACCAAGTCCACCCCGCACCTCGCGCCGTTGGGCCGGCAGCGGAGGCAGACAGCGCTGGCGGCGCCGGGCAGAGGCAGCCGCAAGCGGAGGGCGAGCGCCGGCCGGAAGTGCGCGTCGGCGAGGCAGTGGTCTTCTTGCGTCGGGGGCAGCAGCCAGCTGCCGGCGCCCTTCCCACCTGCTGAGCGCAGCAGCGCGGCCTGGTCTGGCGGCAGGGTTTCCAGCAGCCTCTGCCGGCGAGCCTGCTGCTCCGCGGCCGAGAGGGTGCGCTGCGCCTTCCGCACGGGCTCCGCCGCGGCCGCGAGCCAGGGGACAGCGCCCTGCTGCAGCGCTCGGCCTGCCCCCTCCGCGGCGGCCCATGCCCTCGGGCAGGCTTGCGTGAAGGCCTCCAGGCTGGTCAGCCCCAGCTCGGCGCAGACGCTAGACAAGCACGCCTGCCACGCCCCCACGAAGGCCGGCAGCCGGCGGTTGGCGAGTCCCTGCAGCCCAAGCCCCCCATCTGCCAAGGGCAGAAAAGCCTGCTCGCGCGCGTCGGCAGTCAGGGGCTGGCCGGCGAGCTCCTCCAGGTGCCCGAGCACCGCGTCGTCGTATGCCCGGCTCCACGCCTCGTCCAGCAGGTGCGCCCTCGCGTGGTGGAGGGCCGCGCCGTTGGCGAAGGTGCGGAGGAGCACCACCTCGTCCTGCGCGCGCAGCCCGTGCTCGCGCAGCTGGCGCAGCGCTGCCAGGTAGGCGTCGAGGTGGCGTCTCGCCGCGGGAGGGGCAGCCGCCGGCGAGAAGCTCGTGCCTCCTCCTCCTCCTCCTCCTCCTCCTCCTCCTCCTCCTCCTCCTCCTCCTCCCCTCCCCCTCCTCCTCCTCCTCCTCCTCCTCCTCCTCCTCCTCCTCCTCCTCCTCCTCCTCCTCCTCCTCCTCCTCCTCCTCCTCCTCCTCCTCCTCCTTCTCTTCCCACTCCACGGGGGGACGAGGACCTCCTTCTCCTTCTCCGTCTCCTCAATATCTTTTCCTCGAAGCATATCTCCTCCCTGTCGCACCCCAGACGTGTCGGTAGGGCAGGCCGGGCGTTTCGTTTTACCCGTTCTTGCTCTCGCCTGAGCTCCGCGCACATTAGTTTTGTTTGTATGCTTGTCTTGTGTGTTGTTAAGTCGCAAGTGTTCAGCGGTGGAGGCCGACTGGTTTTCAAGATGTGGGTTTCGCTGTAGCGCCGCTCATCTCAGAAGTTTACAACAGCTTCATTGATGGATGGAGGTTACTTTTCAAAGTTTGGCTCTCGCCTAAGCGCCGCGCACGTGTGTCTTCAACATTTGCAGCAGCATTAAGGATTCGTTGGTTGAAGTCCCAGGAATTGTGTTCTGGCACGGTGTAGGGACGCAAGAGTCATGCTGATTCGTGGTGTTGAAGTCCCAGGAATGGTGTTCTGGCATGGTTTAGGATTCTACTCTCAGGACGGAGCAGTCACGTTGATTCGGGGCGTTGCAGTCCCAGGGGTTGCGTTTTGGCACCACTGCGGATTCCCAGACGGTTGTATTCCAATGGTGCTTTTCCCGCATTGAACATACATTATCGCAGGGACCTGTGACGAGGGAAGTTGGAGGGAGGATTTATTTCAACATCGTTGGTGCGTCTTGGGAGGTTCTACACTGGTCCTCCCCCTCCTCCTCATCCTACGTGCTCCTCGTCATTCCCTTCTTCGTCGTCCTCCTCTTCCTCCTTCTCCTTCTCCTCCTCTCCTCCTCCTCCTCCTCCTCCTCCTCCTCCTCCTCCTCCTCCTCCTCCTCCTCCTCCTCCTCCTCCTCCTCCTCCTCTCCTCCTCCTCCTCCTCCTCCTCCTCCTCCTCCTCCTCCTCCTCCTCCTCCTCCTCCTCCTCCTCCTCCTCCTCGCCCCCCCATGAATTTACCTTTCCTTCCTCTCCGTCTTCCCCCCCCCCTTCTTCCTCCGCCCGCTTTCATCCCAGAGATGGAGTGGGAGGCCTCCCCGTCCCCCGCGCCAGGGCCCCCTGCGGCTCCTGGCGGCGCAGCTGCTCTCCGCCGGGTCGATGCTGGCGTGGGCGCTGGTCCTCTGGAGACACCTGGCCGCATCCTCCTCCTCCTCCTCCTCCTCCTCCTCCTCCTCCCCTCCTCCTCCTCCTCCTCCTCCTCCTCCTCCTCCTCCTCCTCCTCCTCCTCCTCCTCCTCCCCGCCCCCAGCGCCCGACCTTCCCGGCAGGCTCGTGCCGCCCCGATTCGGCGTGGCGCCTGTTGGCGGCGCGCACAAGGGGGGGCGCCCAGAGGAGCATGACTCGGTGGTCCTGAGGGATGGGGTCCTGAGGGCGAGGTGCTTCAACCAACGTAGATCCACCCTCGGATCCTTTCCTATCCTTACGTCCCCATCCGGGGCCCTCGGTGGGTTCGCGCCGCCTCGGCGCGGCGGCGACAGCTGAGGCGTTCCAGAGAGGGCCTCGTCTTCGAGCAGTCGACAGGAGTTGATACCTCTTCCCTGCGCAAGGTTGGCGGACGCCCGCGGCAGAAGCACGGGGCGGTTCCGCCAGCGGGAGCCGCGGGATGCGCGAATCGCGGAGGCAAACATTGATTCAGTGCTTGGTCCAGGGATCCAGGACCGCCCAGTTGGGCCCCAGGACTTTGGAGCATGTCCCGTGGCGCGAGCTCCATGCGGCAGTGGGGGTCGGCAGTCTCAGGGGGACCACCGGTGGCGGAGAGCGGTCATGGTTGAGTGCTTTACGAGGCATGTCAGACTGGGACTCGGGTCGCCAAGGCAGGAGCCTGCTCTACAACCTTCCTGAAGGAAAGGAGACCGGAGAAAACCCCCCATCAGAGCCTTTTCTGATCTTACACGAGATGCCTTTGTAATTGCCCCTTAGGCTTATGAAGTCTGCGAGGGCTATGAAGGCCATGAGGGCTGGGGCTGTAGGGCTATAGGGGCTATATGGGCTACAGGGCTATATAGGGCTATCGGGCTATAGGGCTATAGGGCGATAGGGCGATAGGGCTATAGGGCTATAGGGCGATAGGGCACCCAGGCACCCGGGCACCCCAGGGCACGTCCAGGCACCCCGGGGCACTTCCGGACACCCCCGGGCACCCGGGCACCTAGGGACGCCCCCGGGCACCCGGGCACCTAGGCACCCCCGGGCACCCCCGGGCACCCAGGCACCCGGGCCTGGCCACCGAAATCGGCGACGTAAGTCACCTACACATATGAATCCGCTAGGACCCTTGCAGAGGCAAGCTCTGGTTGGGGAAACTTGACGGATCGATTCAGTAGCCCCCCCCCGCCCCCATTCAAAGTTGGCTCTTGACGGAGCCGCTGCCGCACCGAGTGGTTCGATGCAACATTGGGCTGGGGAGGGGGCGGGGTCGCCGTGGCGAGAAGATAACCCTATGGCCAGGCAGTCCAACAGGCCTCGGGAAAAATGTCAAACACTCATGGCACATTCATCGATCAACGCCTCCCACTCCCCCGAATGTTCAAAGTCGGCGGTTTGTCTGACGAGTTGTGCACTTCGACCGCAGTCTCCTCCGCGCGTGTCAATTTTGAGTTTGGGGGAGAGGGGGAGTGTCCACGAATCGTTTCCCTTTTTACCGAATGAAGACTCCGATGCGACCCCTAAGCGTTTCCTGAGACCCGTGGCCACGTTCGTCCAGCTGTGTTCTTCAGAAGCGTGGTAGTCTGCTCTGTCCATTCTTCCCATTCGGGGATCGCCAACTGTCCACGTGCACAGATCCTGGACAGGCCATTCCTGGTCCCAGGATCGGCGCAAACGCCTCCACGGCCAAGCCAGGAGTGCGTACAGGAGGCACATCAAACAAGAAAGTGGCATGCTGGTCGGTAAGCTTTTTGAGCACCTCAG
>CAUYUJ010017254.1:35000-72500 GCA_963575745.1 Prorocentrum cordatum | reverse complement strand
CCACGAGCGGTACGGTGCACATGTAGTCTTTTCGGCGGCCCTCTGGGCCGGAAAGCTGTGCACCGCACTGCGTTGGAGCGAGGTCCGAACGGAGCCCACACATGGCACGGTGCACGAGCGCCGTCCCCGCAAGAATGGCCTCGGAGGAGGAGCCATATTCCGATGCCGCAGCCCTGCCCTCGTCGCCGCGCCGCGGCTGGCTTCGCCTCCCAAATCCTGGCCAGAGCGCGCCCAGGGAGAGGTCTGCGGAGTGGCAGCATCGGTCACTGCTTGGTTTCCGCAGGGTCGTGGGCTTCTGCGCTGCCATCGGGCTCCCGGGGCGGGGCCCTCTGCGGGCTTCAGGAGGAAAAGAAACACACAGACACCGTCGATTCCCCAGAAAATATGGGAAAATATGGGAAGTGGGGGGGAAGACAGAAACCCAGAAAACATAGGAAAATATGGGGAATATCTTGATTCGTGTGTATTTATTTGTGTGTCCTTGGGCCCCTTCAGGGCTGCGGGGCCATTCGCAGAGCGGCTGGGTGCGAGGAGCTCTGGCCACGGGGGAGGGCCCCAGGCCCAGGGCCCCGTTGCCGCCAGGGCCCGCTCCCCGTGGCAAGGACTGGGCTACCTGGCGTGGTTCCTCTGCCTGGTCGCCCGCGCCTGCGCGGCGCCGCACGCGTCCGGCTGGGACGCCGGAGAAGAGAATCACCACTCACCAAACCACCCCAGCCCAACCCGAAGGCTTCAATTTGCCCTCCATTTCCAGTTGGGGGGGGGTCGGGAAACACTGAAATTCTCCCAGTGCGACCCTACCTAGGAGTTGGAGCATCTAGGAAAGCAACATCTACATCTACACCGACAGCTACATTGACATCTACACCTGCATCTACATCTAAGATGAAATAAGCTAAGCTAAGATGAGATAAGCAACGCTAAGCTAAGGGGACGTAACTGGGGGAACCGCCCGGGGCGGATACCGGGGGAACCGCCCGGGGCGATCAGCACTGCCCGGCCCTGTAAGCCCAGAGAGCAAGAACCCTTCTAGGCAGAGCCTAGGTATAGGGAAACACACATGGAACCCGTACCCCCCCCCAACCCGAAATTCGGGTCAGACTCGGGTCTTCGGGTTGGGTTGGGGTGGTCTGTCAGAGCCCCGAATCATCAGGGGTAGCTCGGGTCAGGGCTAACTCGGGTTCGTTTCTCGGGAATCCAAACCCGAGTTGCCCCGGGCCCGAGTTACCCCGGATAGCTCGGGCGCCCAGAGCCCCAAATCATCAGGGATAATTCGGGTCAGGGCTAACTCGGGTTCGTTTCTCGGGAATCCAGACCCGAGTTGCCCCGGGCCCGAGTTACCCCGGATAGCTCGGGCGCCCAAGTCTGGCAGGTCGGCCGAGCAGTCGGCACGGGCGGAGGCCTCCGGAGGTCCGCGCGGCTGCCCTTGGGATCGGCGCGGCGCCGCCCCTCGGCACGCTCCGCGCGCGCCGGGGGAGGGTGTGGTGCAGCGCCGGCCCGAGAGGTCCGTGCGGCCCCCCGAAGGCTTTCATTATAGGGGAACAACAAGTGGCATAAGCATAAAAGTCAGGAGAGGAAAAGAAACACACAGACACAAGTCATCGTCGATTCCCCAGAAAGTTTTGGAACATGTGGGAAGTGGGGGGGGGAAGACAGGAACCCAGAAGATATAGGAACATATGGGGAATCCTTTTATTTGTGTGTATTTATTTGTGTGTCCTTGGGCCCCTTCAAAAAACTCGGAGGTCCGCGCGGATTCCTCGGATCGGCGCTGGGGCCCCCCGGCGGCGCCTCCGGCGCCGCCCCGGGCGCGCTCCGAGTGCCAGGGAGGGGGGGGTCCAGCGCCGAGCCGAGAAATCCGCGCGGACCTCCGAGGTTTTATGTTTATGCCACTTTTTGTTCCCATATTCATGTTTGTGCAAACTTTGGCGGCGCGCAGAGGGGGGTAGGGGAGGGGGAAGGCTTCTTAGAAGCACCCCTGCTTCTTAGAAGGCGCGGGCCTTGTCCACAAATGTAAGGCCGGCGCCTTCTAAGAAGCAGCCTCCTTCTAAGAAGCCTTCCCCCCTCCCCCTACCCTCCTCTGCGCGCCGCCAAGAACTGCTCCCCTCTTGCAGGATGCCCTCGACGGGAGCCCGTTCTGGTGGCGCTGCCTCGTCTGCTACAGCTCCCTCACGGCGGTGCTCCTCTTCTGCTGGCAGGTGCGCGGCGCAGGTAAAAATGGGTTCGACGGTGCCGCGCGCAAGCTGCCCGCGTAAGGCCGCTTGCGAGCGCCCTCGCTTCCAGTGTACTCCAGATTTCGTAATAAAAGGGAGGAGGTCACAACCCTCCCAGACGAGAAGTTTTAGACCCTCCCAGACCATCCATGAAGGGGCGGCCCTTTGCCCAGACCCCCCCGAACACTCCAAGACAGCTCAAATCAGACCCCCCCCCAAATGTGACCCCCCCGACTTTATTATGGAATCCGGAGTAGCGTGCCGCGCTGGCGGCCCGCGTAAGCCACCGCGTAAGGTCGTTATGCCATCTCGTGTGCGGCCCGTTCCTTTTCGTCGCCCAGGTGTTGGCGGAGGAGGACGTCCCTCTCGCCGGGCTCGTGCGCGCCCGCAGCTCCTTCTCTGCGCGGCTCCTGCCGCACGTGGCGGCCTCGCTGCTGGCGTCGGTGCAGGTGCATGCCCAGCGGGCCGGCCTTCAGAGGCCCGGAGCCGTTCTTGCCGCTTCGGCGCCCGTGCCGATGCAGCTGCTCAGCGACTTTGGCGTGTTCGCGCAGATGCTCCTGGTCATCATGATCGTGAGGGCGCCGCCAGTTTCGATCTGGTCCTTCCTCTTACTGCTGCTGTTTGTCGCCCTGGTGACGGTAGAGCAGTCCGAAACATGGCGCAGCAATGTTCGCGAGCGCATTCTCTTGGCCACGGCGATGTACTGTATCGTGCAGCTGCCCGTCCGCTATCTTGGCTTGCTGCCTGGCGCAACGAAGTGGCTTGCATCTGTATTGCCTGGTGCAGCGTACAATGTGTTAGACTCGCTGATGGCCCTGGAGGGCCACGACAAGGAGTCGCGAGAGGAGATGGCTATGGTCGCGGCGCTGCTGGTACTATCGTCGTACCTGCTGTGCGGGCTGCGCTTCTACGGGGCAGGTGTGCTGGAGGTGGCCGGGAGGCCGTAGCAACAGACGGGAGATCTCCTCTGCATCCTCCCTTTCCCCCTCCTCCTGCTCCTCATGTTTTCCCTCCTCCTCCATCCTCGTCTGTATAAGCAACTCCCCCCTGCCACACCCCCAGACGTGTCGGTAGAGCGGGCCGGGCGTTTCGCTTGAGACTTCCTCATTGCTTCTGATGCTGAAGTTGGAGTTTCCATGTGTGTCACGGATGGAGGGCGATCCGTTTTCAAAATGTGGCTCTCGTCGTAGAGCCGCGCATATTTGTTCCAAACGCTTGCAGCAGGTTCGAGGATGGAGGGCGGTTCCTTTTCAAACTGTGGCTCTCGTCTCAGTGCCGCGCACACTCGTATTCAAAGTTTACAGCAGCTTCTGGGATTCTTCGAGTTGGAGTCCCAGGAATGGTGTTCTGGCACGATTTAGGGCTGTCAGGACGCAACAATCATGTTGACCCACTGTGTTGAAATCCCAGGAATGGTGTTCGGGCACGATTTAATATTGGCAGGGTGCAATCGTCACGTTGATTCTCGGCGCTGAAGTCCTAGGAATTGTGTTTTGGCGCGATTGATAAATCTCAGACGATCGTCTTACAATGGGGCACTTGAAGAAGGAACGTGGAGGGAGGGTTTATAGGCACTTCGTTGACGCATATTGGGTTTACAGTGGCCGTCCTTCTCCTCCTCCTCCTCCTCCTCGTCGTCGGCACTGATGTTGTTCGACCTCTTCTCGCGCAGGTCTCGAAGCCAGAGGGGCGGCACATCCTCTCTGGCAGGGGCGAGGGGGCTGCGCGCGCTCACCCTGCGCCGAGAGCACGCGCTACAGCATACCCGGAGCACCGGGCCCACCCCCTGGACGTCGAGCTTCGGTCCTGGAGGAGAGAGAAGCCCGGTATCCTGCACGGTTTGGGAAGGTGCGCGGGGCTTGGACAGTTCTGCCCTGTCCTCTCTCTGTCGGTTCCCATCGCTCCGCCAGGGCTGCTCGATCGCCCGCGCTACCCCGATTCGAGCAGGACGCTCTGGTGCTACCTGGGCTCGCCGCCTCCACGGATGGGAGCGGGGGACCCAGACCCCCGACGTCATGATTTTTTCAAGACGTCGACCCCCCGAGGTCCCGACCCATTCCCGAGGACCGGTTTTTCGTCCTGAGTCGTTTTTTGACGGTCCCGAGGGCCGGTAAGGGCCCCCAAAGCCCAAAAATAGAGAAAAACCTCCCGTCGTGATTTTTTCATACTTCGAGGGGGTCTGGGGAGAACGCCCCCAGGACGGGGGCGGGACCTCCGCGCAGAGCGCTCCCGATCCCCCCGGCGGTTTGGGCGCCTCTGGGCGGGCCGCTCGCGGCCGCCGCCCAGACCTTCGTGCCCCGATGGGGACCGCCCCCGCACCGAGGGCGGCCCCACGCCCCCCTTTGGGCGGAGAGCAGCGGGGCGGCAATGATCAGGAGGGGAAAACACACACACACAGACACACACACACAGACACACACACACACACACACACACACACACACGCACGCACGCACGCACACACACGCACACACGCACACGCACACACACGCACACACACGCACACACACACACACACGCACACACACACACACACACACACGCACACACACACACAGACACACACACACACAGACACACACACACACAGACACAATGAACCGTCGATGCCCAGGAAAATGCAGGAAAAATGGGAAGTGGGGGGGAAGACGAAAACCCAGAAAATATGTGAAAGTATGGGGAATCCTTTTATTTGTGTGTCCCAGGGCCCCTTCAAATGAGCCGAGAACAGAGCACGGCGGCAGAAGCAGAATTGCCCGGAGGTCCACGCGGATTCTCGGAATCGGCGCTGGGCTCCCTCGGCGGCGCCTCCAGCAGCGCCCCCGGCGCGCTCCGCGCGCCAGGGAAGGGCGTCCAGCGACGATGCAAGAGATCCGCGCGGACCTCCGAGCAATTCTGTGAATGTTTTTTTCTCTTGCTCCTCTGTAGAAGCGTGGGGCCGTGCCCTGTCTCCCTAATTAAAGCTGTGCGTAGCCCGCCTGCTTTTAGCGGAAGAGGTTCGCTCTCGCCCCGCAGATCAAAACATGTATAAGCGTGGGTGGATCTTGGGTTGCAGGAGCGTGGCCCTTTAAGGGGCCCGAAATGGCCGCATAAGCTGCCCTCCCGGGCCCAAGCGGCGCACAAAAGCTACAGCAGCTGGAGGCAGCGACAGCGCGCCGTCTCCGCTAGCTTCCTCTCGGCTCCGTGAAAACCAGCCGGGGCAGCCAGCGGGCGCTGAGCGGCCCTCCGGTGGATTGCAAAATTTGGCCATCTCGCCCCATCGACACAGTCGCCCCTTGCACAACGGGCATTGCGCACGTTTCCGCACTCCACGTTTATATGGCCCCCCTGCACCTACTCCGGCCGCCTGAGGCCCCGCCTTCCCGCGCCCTGTCTCCCTAATTAAAGCTGCGCGTAGCCCGCCTAGCTTTTAGCGGAAGAGGTTCGCTCTCGCCCCGCCGACCAAGAACAAAAAAAAAGTTTATATGGCCCCCCGTTCGCGAGCCCCCGGTCAACCTCTCTCTCGGCAGTGCCCGCCTGCAGTCCCCTGCGAGCGCGGATGCTGCTCGGCAGCGCGTGAGAGTGTCACCCTTCGCCGGAGATGCTGTTGGTGCGGGCGCACTCCCAGGCATGCTCGCGTCGTGGAGAAAACATGGCGGGAGGTCGTTGGCAATTCTCGGCTTCTGGGGGGGAAAACACGACGGAGGGTTGTTGGCTGCTTTCGGCCTCTGGGGGCCCTCTCGGGGCCCCGAGCCCGGCCCCGAGACACTCAGAAACCCGTCAAAAACCGGCTCGGGATGAAGTACCAGCCCTGGGGAGAGGGTCAAGAGTATTGGGGACCCCGCATGGAAACATCAAGACATCGCATGTCTGGGCTGGGGTCCCCAGATGGCTGACTGCGATGTGACGGCTGCGGCTTGCGCGCTTGGGTTTCCCCCCCCCCCCCCCCGCGTCCCCCTCGAATGTCGCACACCAGAGGTCACAGTCCTGCCCAGGGTCACTCTTGCGTGCGTGTCGCCGAACGTCCTGCTCATGAGCGCCGTCGAGTCCCCCTCCTGGCGGGGGGGAGGCCGGGCCAGGTCACGATGGCGAAAGGCCGATGGTCCTCAGGATGCGTATTCGCCCAAGTGTGCGTGTGTGCGTGCGTCTGTGTTTGTCCGCTTCAGCTCCGCCGATACCACGCAGGCTTGTGCTGGTCTTCATTGCCCCGCCTGCGTCGCACTGAAGGTCTTCGGTGGACAAGCAGAAGTTCACCACCCACCAAACCGCCCCAACCCAACCCGAAGGCCCAAATCTATCCTCGATTCCCAGTGGGGGGGGGTCGGGGAACCTTGAAAAAACACATGGAACCTGTACCCCCCCCAACCCGAAATTCGGGTCAAATTCGGGTCTTCGGGTTGGGTTGGGGTGGTCTGGTAGGTAGGCAGACGTGGGCGCTGGCGCGCGCTCTGAGGATCATCGGCAAGAGGGCGTGAGGCCGACGCTCGCTGGAGAGCGAGAAGCGGAGAGGACGCGCGTGCCTTTCCGCGCCGCCCGCCAGACAGATTAAGTCGGGCCTGTCCCCCTACAGGGGGGTACGTTCGACGACAAATAAGACATACCCCCTAAAATAGTCAAAAGATAGTCCAACAATAGTCTGGAGGATTGTCGACGAAAAGTTTTAAAAATACCCCCAAAGATACTCAAACAATAGTCCAAACATAGTCGGGGGACTATTTTTGAATATTGTTTGACTTTTAGGGCCATCTTTGGGGCATTTTTTGTTTATCGTCGAAAATCCCCCTGTAGGGAGGGGGACACGCCCAAGACGGCCTAACAACGTCCCAAGTGGGCCCCAACATGGGCCCAAGGGGAGGAATTCGAACTGTCCGTTTAAGTCGGGCCTGTCCTACAGGGGGATTTTCGACGACAAATAAAACATACCCCAAAAATAGTCAAAAAATAGTCCAAACATAGTCTGGGGGACTATTTTTGAATATTGTTTCACATTTTAGGGGCATTTCTGGGGTATTTTTCATGTGTCGTCGAAAATCCCCCCTGTAGGGAGGGGGACACGCCCGACTCAAAGAGAGGTGCCTTCCCCAGGCCCCCGACGCTGCGGCGCCGGAAGGGCGGGAGGGAGGGCGGGAGGGTGGCGCCTTCGCGGCGGGCCCTGGACACGGCAGGGGCCGTTTTTGTGACCAGTTCCATCTCGCCACTTTGTATGCTTCTTCCATTTTCGATCCTCCTCCTCCTCCTCCTCCTCCTACTCCTCCTCCTCCCCCTCCTCCTCCTCCTCCTCCTCCTCCTCCTCCTCTTCCCCCTCCTCCTCTTCCTCCCCCTCCTCTTCTTCCTCCTGAGGGACACTTTTTCAGAAACGGTGAGAGAAAAAAACGGCGCCGCCGCTTCCGGGGCCACTTAAGGGTGACGCCCGCCTTGACTTCGGATCCGCCGTGCTTTGGCGGATTGTCCGAGGCAGAATTGTGGCGGATATACCCCAAATGATGCAGACGAATCGGGCGGGAATTTCCGCCTCAGAAAAGTAAGGCGGATATTTCCGCAACGGTATGGCGGAGACAGCGACAGCAAAGTACGGCGGAACTCGGCATCAACGGAGCTTGACAGCTAGGGGGGGCGCTTTCCGCCCTACCTGCGAAGTCTCCCAAAGTCAGCGGAGGCCCGGCCCGGGTGGGCCCCGGCCCGAGGGCGCCAGGAAGCGCACCACGGCCGAGGCTTATGATGTCCCAACCTACTTCAGCCCTGATCATCGGAAAGGCTTTCGAGCGCCCAAAAAAGTACCGAAATTCAGGTTTTCACGTGTCGGGCCCAGTACCGAAATTCAGGTTTTCACGTGACGGGCCCTGGGAGACACTCGCCCGGCACTGTGTCGACACTCTTTCGACACTCTGTCGGCACTTTTCTGGGTGCTCGAGATGATTTCTGGGATGTGGCTCTCTTAAGCAGTACGAGCGGAGCAGCTCGAAATGATTTCTGGGATGTGGCTCTCTTAAGCAGGACGAGCGGAGCAGCAGAAGCCGAAGCCGAGGCCGGAGCCGAAGCGCGCGGGGAAGGAGCGGGCCCACCCTGCGGGCCCTTCGACGGCGCAGCGTTCTCGCAGGAGTAGTCCGAAAGCCCGAAGAAGGGAATGTAGGAATCTAGCCTAGATTCCAAAATTTAGGAATCTAGCCTAGATTCCAAAATTTAGGAATTTGAGGAATTTAGGGGTTTTTTCCCCTTTTCTAACCCTAGATTATCTAAGGTTAAAAGGGAACAAAAACCCCATGTTGAACGCACCGAGGGTTTTTTACGACGAGGTGGACTGAGCCTTGACACATCGGTTTTTGAGCCTTGGCACATCGGTTTTTACGCAGTGCCGGTTCCTCTGCGTGTGCCTGCGGGGGGTCGAGGCGCGCGCTCGGCCCCTCTGCGTGTGCCTGCGGGCCTTGCTCCTGCGCGGTCGCATCGGAGGAGGATTGTGGCCCTCGGCAAGGGGGCCGTCGACGCGAAGCCTGTCGGAAGGGGGTCCAGACTTCGAGCGGAGGTCCAGCGAGGAAGGGAGGAAGGAACGCCACGTGTCTGGAGCAGTTGTCAGACAGCGCGTGCGAAGGAGCAAGTCAGAGGTGTGAGGGTGCCGACCCCAGAGATGCCAGGTCAAGCGCTACGCCTCTTGGAGGCTCGCTGCTGGCCCCTCGTGGGGGCCCAAAGAATATACACCACCACCACGTCGATTCCCCCTCTCTCCTCTTTCCGGCGAGAGGGAGGTGGGGAGGGAGGTGGTGGTGGTGTATATTGTTGGGCCCCCCACCTCGGGTTGGCACCCTGAACAGTGTTGGCGACATGATTGAGGGATGCGAGTGATATCTTCGAGCACGCGCGGTCTGAGTGCCATGGCAGAGCATGGGTCAGTCTGGTGGAGAACTGTGCGCGAGGACGAGCACATCAACGAGCACCGAGCACGCCAGCACGGACACCGACACGAACGCCCGCATCGAGCTTCGAACAGCATAGGCAAGCAGCGGTTCCCGCAGCCGCGGAGCGAGCCTGCATGTGCAGACATCCGTTTCTAGACCCAGACCCGTCAGCGACGCCGCGCGTCGATTGAGGGCAGAAGGAGTGGCATATACGTAGTTAGTCGTGGTGGGGATTAGGTGACAGTGTGGTCGAGTGCATATCAGCACGTCGTCCGTTGCTGGCGCCCCATTGCACCAAATGTATAAGTTGCACCTGCCGCTGTCCGACACCCGCTGGTTGCTCGGAAATTTCCTCTTAAGTCTCATTTCCCCTGCTGCTCTTCGTTCTCCTTGCCTGACCGTGAGGTGGGCTCGGGCGATTACCTGGAGCGCACCTATCCAGTACTGGCGCGTGTTCTCGTAGAGGCTGCGCGCTGGTCCACACTGGTCTGCATGGTCGTGGCGTTCTGGCTCCTCTTTGCGCACAGAGACCTGCTCTCCAGGATCGCGTGCGCCTGTTGCGGCTTGCCGCCCGAAGGGAGGAACGGTGGCTTTGAGCCAGGTCGGGAGGACGGCCATGGCCTCGGGTGCTGTTATATGTGTTGTGTGTGTGTTTATCAGACGTGCTTCTTGCTCGTGGCAGCTTGCTCACTGAGAGGGAATAGCAGGGAGAAGACGAGGGAATGGCAGAACATGGTGACCAGAGGGAACCCCGCATCAGCGTATATGGTACTGAGCAGAGTATGCCATACATAACTGCTCTTGACGCTTCGCGTATCCACACCAGCCCATCCAGAAAGGATCCCCAGGCGAGTTGTGTTCATCATGGATGCGCAGTGAGACAACGAGACAACGAGGTGGGCAGCCGCCCTATCGCCTTGACAGTCCCCCGTCGTATAGTCTCTCGTACGCTGAAGTGCCTCGCACATGGGGGCGCCGCGAAGGCCTTCATGACCGACTCCTGCTGTCGGCAGCGGCGAGACGCGAAGACGCGGCCGCCTCCCCCGGCGGTCGCTGCCAAAGAGCGCTGTGCTGCAGGCGGCCGCTGCGATCGGACGGACGGCAACGGGGGGCAATCGACGAGGGGGGCCCGAGCGTGGCAGGAGCGCGGCCCTGCACGGTCCACCAAAACTGCCACCGCGGGCCCCAAAAGGCGCGCGAACGCTGCACGTGTCTTTGCAGTGCCGTTTTTTTTTTTTGATATATGCTCCGCGTGCGGATCACGTATTCAAAAAGGCAGGGATTTAGTATTAAAAACAACGATGCGTTCGTGCACACATGGATTCATGACTTGATCATGCATTTAAGAATCATATATGTTAAAATCCTACTTTGTATTCAAAACTGCCCTGCACCCACGTGGGTGGGCCTCAGCAGGAGACTCAGAAGCAACAGAGGGCTTCTCAGAGGGCCAGGGGCTTCCGAGAAGCCCCCGACGCCCTCCGAGGAGGCCTGCCACCTCGCACTTCCACCGTCGGCACACCGCCGATGCACGAGACTGCTAAGAGCGAGGTACAGTCGGGGCCCTGAACAAAAGGAACCCTTCTCGTTGGGGAGGGGATCCGCGTTCCTTAAGTGTTTCACAGCTTGCCTCAGGCTTTCCTTATGTTTTCGACAGGAAATCGAAGGTTAACTTATGGAAAAAAGGGGCCTCGTTCCTCATTTAGGGTTCGTTAGGTCAACGCCCCGACTGTAGTCAACCCCCACCGCCCAGATCCCCAGTTCTGCCCTTGAGCTCCTAACCTGCCCGTAAATGGCCACCGCGGGCCTAAAAGCGTGCGCGAACGCTGCACGCGTCGTCGCCCCGCGCTTGCTGCCCCCCTGTCAACGAAGACCCGATGCGAGCGAGGCACTCAACCCCCACTGCCCAGATCCCCAGCTCTGTCCTGGAGCCCCTAGCTCCTAACCTGCCCGTGCAAGGCCACCGCGGGCCCAAACAGTGCGCGAACGGTGCACGCGTCTTCGCTCCGCGTTTGTTGCCCCCCCGTCCACGAACACCCGATGCGAGCGAGGCATTCGAGCCCCATTGTCCCGCCGCCCCCTGAGAAGGCCTGCCGCCTCCGAGAAGGCCTGCCACCTCACCCCCCCCCCCTTCGGTTTTGGGGGCCCTGGCGGCTCTTCGGGGCGATCTGGGCACCCCTGGAACGCTCGGCGAGGCGCTGCGGGATGCGCATCCCGAGGTCGAGAACCAACGAAAACGCCCGAAAGACCGCTATGAGCGAGGTCGTCAAACCACACTGCCCAGATCCCCAAGTCTGCCCTTGAGCTCCTAACCTACCCCTCAGCGGCCGCCGCGGGCTTCAAAAGGTGCGCGAACATGGCACGCTTCTTCGCCCCACGCTTGATGCCCCTCCGTTAGCGAGCACCCGCTGCGAGCGAGGTCGTCCTCGGGATCGGCTGGCCCAATATAGTGAGGCCAGGCTAGGACAATTTGTCCAGGTGCTCTATCCTCTATCCCCGCCGTTGGCGAGCACCCGACACGGGCGAGGTCGCCAACCCCCGCTGCCCAGATCCCCAGGCCTGTCCTTGGGGCCCGCGGTGTCGCGTGCCGCCTGCCCGCGGAGGGGCGCGCGGCGCGGCGAGCGCCGGCGACCAGGGGCCAGCCTTTTCCGAAGGGGGCGTGCGAGGCGGTCCGCTCCGGCCTTACCTCCCTATGGAGCCGGCTCAGGGGAGTGGCTGCAGCACCCCTCAACGATGTGCTATCAACCAAACCTGCAGGGCGGGCCTTTTCCGTGTTGATTCGGGGGAGCGTAAGACCCGGGTTTGCCAGGACTCGGGTTCGGCCATCGTTTTTTGACGACCGCGCCTCGGATTTTGACGAGGAGGAGCTTCGTGGGATGTCTGCAGCGGGAGGCCTCGTCAAAATGCAGGCTCGGCCCCGTCATTTTTTTGACGACCTCGTCGGGGATTGCCGAGCCCCCTGTACCCAGGTCTTACGTCCCCCTGATTGATGTGCACTTCAGCTTTGGCTTCGGCCTCAGCTGTGGGTGCACCGTGATGCGCCTCCGGGCCAGCTCGCCCGAGTTGTAACGACCTCACCGCGCGGTGCATCACCGCATGGCAGGCCCCTATGTGCCGCCACGCTGGTTCCGGGCAGGCTGTGCTGTCCGGCGGAAGGGGACGAGGAGGGGAGAAGCAGGCAGACGACGGCGAACGCCCAGGCGGGAGGCCAGGGCCGGCGGGGCGGGCGGGCAGGCAGAAGACGGGCCAGGAGGAGACAGCAGGCAGGGAGCAGGCAGGGAGCAGGAGGAAGGACCCGAGTTGTGTTTGTTTCCGTTCCCACCGGGCGCCCCTAGATGGAGCCGGCCGGGGGGCCGGAGGTGGCCCGGCAGCGCTTCTGGTCAGCAGGAGAGGGGGGAGCAGGAGCGAGGTTCGTCATCGTCCTCCTCCTCCTCCTCCTCCTCCTTCTCCTCCTCCTACTCATATCGCTCCTCCTCCTCATCATCATCATCATCCTTCTCCTCCTTCTCCTTAGGTGCGGGAAGGTTTTTCGCCTTTTTCGGTCCCGGGGGGCCAGTTGGGGCCCCGGGACCATCAAATGCTGATCCCGGGGCAAAGACTTCAGCAGATGGATCACGGGTCTGCCTTGATCACGCCGTCGTGGCCGAATTGCTCTCTGCCCAACCAGCTCAGTCCCTCAGGCCGGCTCCTTCCCTCCCCTGGTTGTTGGCGGCGCGCCAAACGGGAACGTGAGAGGGAGCAGGCTTTTTCAGAAGGCGGCGGGTTCGAGGTTTTCGGGCGTTTTCTTTGTTCTCGGTGGTTTTCCAGCCTCGGGATGCCTGCTGAGACGATCCGTCTATGCCTTCGGAGAAGGCCCATTCACGATTCAGCTTCTCAGAGATTGAGTAGGGGATCGACTACATAATCGATTTACTCCAAAATTGTTTTTCGCCGAAACCATAAAGAATACGTGGAGTGTTCCATCGATCTACGGAGCATCCTGCGCATGTTTCGTGGATTTCGATGAGGCAATCAATTCCGGGGTGCATGAGCTTTGTAGTCGATCCCCTACTCAAAGAGAGCCGGAGGCCTTCCGAGCCTTGCGAGAAGGCCTGCACCCTCTGCCTTCCCCCAGCCCGCGCCGCCGAGATTCGGTCTGCGACCCCCTGCGAACGCTGCCAGCACTGGTCCCATCGACGCTGATCAGGCACCCTCGCCTGGGTTCACACGACTGCAGATATCCTTCAAGTCCTTTGGGCGTCGCGGAATGGGGGGGCGATACATTCACATCGAAATGGAAATCAAATTGCACCTATACAGCAAGTCGACATGCTAATCGACACGCCAGTCCAACTGCAATCGACACAAATCGAAATGCTAATTCCTCCCTCCCCCAACCTCCTTGTGAACCGAGGGGTGGTCTATCAGGCACCGTCTGGAGCACTTGGGAGCTTTGCCTTCGAGCCTCGCAAGCCCGCATTGCCCCGAGCTTGGAGGGACTGCGGATACAGCTGGTAGCCCTGCTGGTGCTGCTAGTTATTGGGCGCCAGTGGGATCGCGTTGGCAGCCTCGTAGCTGGCTGCTCCGTGGCCTCTCTGCTGGCGCAGTACGTCATCCGATTCGACTTTGTGGAGAGGCGCGTGGCGGATCATGCTCTTGCCCAGTTCATCGGGGTGACCTGGGACAGGACGCTCGCGCTGCACGAGTTTCTGCTTGCGTTCGTGGGCACAGCGGGGCTGAACAAACTACAAAATGTTTGAGGATGATTATGATGATGATGATGATGATGCTGCTGCTGCTGCTGATGCTGATGCTGATGCTGATGCTGATGCTGATGCTGATGCTGATGCTGATGCTGATGATGATGATGATGATGATGATGATGATGATGATGATGATGATGATGATGGTGATGGTGATGGTGATGGTGATGATGGTGATGGTGATGGTGATGGTGATGGTGATGGTGATGGTGATGGTGATGGTGATGATGGTGGCGGCGGTGGTGGTGAGGATGAGGATGTTGCTGATGCTGATGGCGGTGATGATGATGAGGATGATGATTATGGTGATGGGGAAGACGACGAGGATGGCAAGGATGAGGATCAGAATGAGGTCGAGTATCATGATGATGATCCTCATCATGAACATTATGATCATGGCCAGGATCATGGTAGTGCCAGGCAGTTGATGATGGTGGTGATGATGATGGTGCTGATGATGATGATGCTGATGATGATGAAGGCGATGATGATGATGATGATGATGATGATGATGATGATGATGATGATGATGATGATTACGATGACGAGGATGATGACGATGGCGGTGACAACGATGATGATGGTGATGATTATGCTGATGATGATGATGATGATGATGATGATGATGATTATGGAGATGATGAGGATGACGAGGATGATGAGGATGCTGATGAGGATCATGATGATGACGACGATGCTAATTATGATGAGGAGGAGGAGGATGCTGGTGCTGCTGCTGATGATGATGCTGATGATGATGATGATGACGATGTTTCATGATGGCGATGACGACGGTGAGGATGTGGATGAAGATGACAACGATGGTGATGGTGGTGATGATGATGATGGTGATAATGGTGGTGATGATGATGATGATGATGATGATGATGATGATGATGATGATGATGATGATGATGATGATGATGATGTTGAAGACAGCGACGACGAGGATGAGGTGAGAGGTAGGTGGATGTGGGAGGGTGAGGGAGATGACCCAGAGGCCCAACATCTTCCAAGAACCTTCCAAATTCGGGAGTAACCCTCCCACATGGGAGAAAACAGCTGCATCGAGTTTGAACCTCCATTTCGGAAGTTTTTGCGCCTCTGGGGAGGAGGCCAGTGCATCTGGGGAGGAGGCCGATGGGAGGAGAGCGCCCAACGACGTGGGCCATGCAGGCCCACCACCCCCTGGATTACAAAGTGGTGATCAGCACTCCACGAGGGCGGCGTGGAAAGCGGTTGAGTGTCTTTTTGCGAGGAAGGCCTAATCGGAATCCCCTCGCTCAGGTGGCATGAACAGCAATCATGAAATTCTTCGCGGGAGGAAATCCAAAAGCGACAGCGCAATGTTCTGCTGCGGTCCCATGTAGCTGTTTCTTATCAGATTGAAAGGGGGAGGGAGGAGGGAGGAGGGAGGAGGGAGGAGGGTGGAGGATGCATCAGGAACGTTGTCGCGGGCCCCGCGGCCGACCGGGAGCCCGGCCATGTCGTCCTCGAGCCCCGCCGTCAAATCCAGCGGGCTGACCGCCGCCAGCGCACATAACCATGCCATCACTAGCGCGACTCCAATAGAAAGTGACTTAGGGTTCTTTTGGCCGCGCCGTCGTCGGTTCACTTTCGGCAAAGGGGACTAACGGGTCGGGCGGCCGCGCCGTCGTCAGAATTCCCAACCCCTCCTCTTCGCTGCAATATCCCCGCAGTTCCCCAGGTGGCGGTCGTCAGTTTTTTGTGACCCTCTCTTAGTGGTGAGGGAGGTGTTTCCGTCAGTTTTGCGACCCCCCCCCTTCATTTTTTCCTGGTGAGTCCACGTCGTCGGTTCTGACGGTTCTTGGGTTTGATATTAATGATTCCCCCGTGATATCATGCCTTTTTCAAGTGGTGCCCATGATCTACATTAGCGCGCACATTATTCGTCTTGCGAGTGCGGTCGCTGCGTCGGAGTTCCTTTCGTTTTTTACAAGTACCCCCTGGGTTTAAAGTGGTGTTCGACACTCTACGAGGGCGGCATGGAAAGCGACTGGTCATCTTTTGCGAGGAAGTCCCAAGCGGAGTCGCCGCTCCCAGATGGCATGAGCAGCAGTCATAATATTCAAAGGGTGAGGGATGCATCAGAAATTCCGATATTGGCATTGCATCCAACATTGTCCGGAGCCTCCCTGGCCGGCCGAACGGGAGCACAGCCATGTTTTCCTCGATCCTCGCGGTCAGCACTTTTTGATCCAGCGGGTTGTAGGGCGAGGGTAAGTCGCATTAGAGCGTTCTGGAACGCTCCCAGAACGTTCTGGAGCGGTCTGGAATAGCCGCGGCGCCCTGTGCATCCTCCAGGCCCGCCCGCCCTCAGAGATTCCTGGCTCCTCTTCATCCGAACCCATCCGCACTTTGCCTTCGTCTTTCGGCCACGCGCAAGGGAGGCAGCCTCTTGGAAGGCGCGGGCCTTGTCTATAGATGTGAGGCCCGCGCCTTCCAAGACGCAGCCTCCTTCCAAGCACCCTTCCCCCCTCCCCCTACCCCCTTGTGCGCGCCGCCAGCCCTGACTCCGGATCCGCCCTACTTTGGGGAAATTCGTAAGTGGGGCTTGGAATATCCGCCTTGCTTTTCAAGCCCCGCTGATGCCAATTTCCGCCCTACTTTTCTGTTGCTGTTTCTGTGGATGTCCGCTCTATTTTATGTTGGGTGCAGCAGTTTCCGCCCTACTTTTTCGGCCTCTTATAGGTGGATTTCCGACGCAATTTTAAGTTGGAAAAAAAGCCGAAGTAGGGCGGATCCGGCGTCAGGGAGGTCTTCGCAGAAGTCTGGGCCCCACGCCTCCGACGTTGTCGACGCAGGTGCTGGAGCTCTCGAACCTCCTCTCGGGGGCGGCCCGTGCGCCCCGGGGCCGCTCCCCGGGAGCTTCCGGTGATCGAGCGCCCCCATGCTGGGGGTCGGGCCTCCGTTCTGGAGGCCTCCATGACTTCGAGGAGAGGATCGACTACAACATTGAGCGAACCAAAACTGAGATTACTTCAGTCGACTACGAAGATACGCATAACGCTTGTAGGTCCGCGAAGACTGTACGTTTTTCCCTAGCTTTGATTCGAATCCGAATTCGGGGGCAAATCATGTAGTCGATATTCTATTTCGAAGCATGGAGGAACCCCAAACTGTCGTCATGGAGGTCGGACCTCCATTCCCAAACCTATTCTATCCCTCAGCAGCTGGGATTTTCCTGCGCGTCGGAGGTTGGAGTGCGCCCCTGCTGGTCTTCGACCTCGCGCACTGCAGCCGCTGCCCCGGCCCCTGGGCGTGGCCGCGGCGCCGCCCCGTGCCCGCGGCCGGGGGTGTAGCACTGGCGAGGCCGCCCCCGGCTGCCCCGCTGCGGCCCCCGCCGCGTGAGCGCCCTCGTCTTTGCCCTCCTCCCGCGGCCGCTCCCCTCTGCCGTCCCCTGCCGCCCCCCCCCCATCCTCCTCCTCCTCCTCCTCCTCCTCCTCCTCCTCCTCCTCCTCCTCCTCCTCCTCCTCCTCCTCCTCCTCCTCTGCCATCCCCTGCCCCCCCCTTCTACCCTTTTCTGCCTCGGGGCAGTGCGCCGTGCTGCCACCCGGCTTGCCCGAGCGCGCGTGCGGACTACTTTTGCCGCGCGGCGACGCAAGAGGGTTCGGGTGCTCGCCCCCAGGCATCTGGCAGGCGGCGGCCCAGAGGGCCGCCGCCTGCTGCGCCCTGCGCCCCGCGACCCTGCTGACGGATGCGCAGCGCGGGCGCCTCGGGGCCCACTCCGCGCACGTCGGCGCGGCCCTGCTGCTGCTGGCCACGGCGTTGCACAATCAGGCAGCAGAGAGGGGAGGGCGTACGAGGGGGAGGAGGAGAGGAAGAGGAGGGGGGCCCTTGCCATGGGAGGGATCGGGGGTCTGTGGGATTGATGTTGGGGCGCGGTGGGAGGGGAATACCCTGCTGACGCCTACATATTCAATGCTTTATGCCCTCAAGGGCCTCTCTACCTTTCTGTGTCTCCTCGCACCTCCTGCTCCGCTTAGTCTGCATTCTGGTGCTTTTACGGGTTGCCGCTCACGGGTGCTACAGGCTTGCACCAAGAGTCCGCTCAACGTAAAAAAGAGGGAAGATGAATCATGAGGTCTGGGCGTGACAATGTGCTCACACCGGGCGTTTGCGCCCAGCGTCGGGCCCAGGGGCCATCGCAGATCGAGCCGACTCAAGATATGGCGCAGCTCGAAGGCTCCGGTCGTGGTTTTTGCGATGGAGGGAAGGGGATGGAGGAGAGGGGATGGAGTGAGGGAGGGAGGGAGGGAGGCGTGAGCGCCCCTATCGTTGGCACACGATGCAATCACCAAGCGGTTGCAAAGCGTGGCCATGGTGCTCGAAGGCCTCTGGGGCCTTGGTCGGTTGGCCCTAGACCGCCACGAATCACAGTGCGCGCCAGGCGTGGCACAACGAGCATGAGGAGGATGGATGATGACGCTGATGCTGATGCTGATGAGGATGATGCTGACGACGATGGCGATGATGACGACGACGATGGCAACAACGACGACAACGTGGAGGATGACGACGACGACGACGACGACGACGATGATGATGATGATGATGATGTTGATGATGATGATGATGATGATGATGATGGTGATGATGATGATGGTGATGATCATCACGATGATGAGTGTGATGATAAGGATAAGGATGAGGATAAGGATGAGGATGCTGCTGATGATGGCGATTATGATTGCGAGGGTGCTGATGATGATGTTGGTGATGGTGATGACGACGCTAGTAGTGGTGATGATGACGACCAAGATGCTGATGATGCTGATGATGGCGGTGCTGTTGGTGATGGCGGTGCTGACGTCGACGACGATGATGTTGGCGGTGATGATGGCGATCATGAGTGGGATCATATTCATGATAGTGGTGCTGATGATTGGTTTGATGATGATGCGTATGATGCTGATTATGGTGCTGATGATGATTGTGATGGCGATGATACTGATGCTGATGCTGATGCTGATGCTTATGATGATGGTGATGATGATGACGATTGCGATCGTGATGATGAGGATGTGGATGAGGATGAGGACGAGGATGCTGAGGATGATGGCGGTTATAATGGTGAGGGTGATGATGATGACGATGATGGTGACGGTGTTGGTGGTGGTGATGACAACGCTGGTGATGGTAATGCTGATGACGATGAGGGTGCTGATGATGCTGATGATGACGGTGCTGGCTGTGATGATGTTGTTGACGATGACGACGATGATGTTGGCGGTGATGATGATGGCGATCATGACCATGATACATTTTATGATGATGCTGAGGGTGATGATGCTTACGACGAAGATGAAAACGATGACGATGCTGTTGCTGCCACTACTGGGGGTGACGACCGCGACGATGGTGATGGTGGTATAGCTGATGACGATGATTACGACGATGGTCATGATACTGATGATGACAGTGCTGATAATGATCATGCTGCTGTTGTTCGTGATGATGATTATGATGATGGTGACGATGATGAGGATGATGACGATGATGGTAGTGTTGGCTGTGGTGATGATGGTGCTGGTGATGATGATGATGATGACGATGATGATGATGATAAGGATGATGATGATGATGATGGTGATGCTGATGATGATGGTGGTGGTGATGGCTATGTTGTTTGTTATCATGGCGATGACGATGCTGCTGCTGATGATGATGATGATGCTGCTGATGATGATCGTGATGATGATGATGATGATGATGATGATGATGATGATGATGATGATGATGATGATGATGACGACCAAGAGGAGGAAGAGAAGGATGATGATGAGGAGGAGGACACATGACGGACAAACGGAACATGAGAGGTGAGGGGCAGGAGCATGAACGACGAGGAGCAACCAGGGCTACGTAGGAAGAGAACGACGGGCGGAGGGGGCGAGCAGGAGGAGGAGGAGGAATTGTGGGGAGCAGGGTGGGTCGGTGGGCGGAAGGGAGGAGGAGGAGGAGGAGAGGAGGAGGAGGAGGAGGAGGGGGAGGAGGAAGACGAGGAAGAGGAAGATAGGGAGGATAAGGAGGAGGAGTAGTGAGGACGGTGGTGATGATGAGGAGGAGAAGGGGACAGGGGGGAGGAAGAGCAGGAGAAGGATGAGGACGAGGAGCCATACAAAGGATGGGGAGGGTAAGAAAGGGGAGGCAGGAAGGCGAGGATGGGACGGAGGAGGAGGAAGAGGACGTGGAGGAGGAGGAGGCGGAGGAAATGAGGAATACCCTTTCTTCTTTACGCTCCCCATATCTCCCCACGCCCATTGTTGAGCGAGGGCTCATCGGGAGCATGTGTAGTGCTGCCCAGGTATATTCTATACTGTATCTGGCCGTGGTTGCTGCGTTCGTGTTCACCGGGGACAGCTCCCACAAGCTCTCTCTGCCGCGTGCAAGCACATGGCTAGTGGTCATGGCGTCGGTGTTGGCTCTGGGCTTGCTGTACGATCTTGACTGCGAAAATTGGGACAAGCTGCCGCAAGGACTTCTGCAGCGATCCAGCTCCTCCTCTTCATCTAACCCCATCTTCATTCATCCAGCTCATCTTCTACAGCTTCTCCTTTTCATCCGCCTCCTCCCATCCATAATCTCCTTCTCCTCTCTCCCTCTTCCTTCTCCCTTCCTCCCTCCATCCTCTTCCCTCTTTCCTCCTCTTGCTCCTCCTCCTCCTCCCTTCTCTCTTCTCCTCCTCCTCTCCCTCCTCCTCCTTCTCTTCCTCTTCCTTCTCCCGCCTCGCCATCCCCCTTCTGCTCAGGATTCCCGCACAGGCCCACGAGCGGACAGCTGGCCGAATGGTGGACCTGCGGCTCGTACAGCGACGTGAACGCAACTGTATCAGGACGTGTCTGTGCTGACGGCGACGACCGAGGTGCGGAGGAGGGAGAGGTGATGATGATGCTGCTGGTGACGATGCTGGTGATGATGGTGGTGATGATGCTGATGATGATGATGGTGGTGGTGGTGATGCTGATGGTAATGCTGATGATGATGCTGATGGTGCCGATGCTGGTGATGACGATGCAGTTGGTGCTGCTGGCGGTGATGATGATGATGATGATGATGATGATGATGATGATGATGATGGTGGTGATGATGATGATGATGATGACGATGACGATGTTGATGCTGCCGATGATGCTGATGATGCTGTATGTGGTGATGATGATGCTGATGACGATGCTGCTGCTGCTGCTGAGGCTGATGATGCTGATGTTGATGATGGTACTACTAATTATGTCGATGATGATTATGTGTGCAGTGGTGATGGTGCTGGTGATGGTGATGGTGATAATGATGATGGTGATGATGATGATGCTGATGATGATGGTGATGATGATGATGATGCTGATGATGATGATGATGATGATGATGATGATGATGATGATGATGATGACGATGCAGGTGATGTTGATGCGGATGGTGATTCTGATGCTGGGGATGCTGCCGATGATGAGGAGGAGGAGGAGGACGAAGAGAACGAGGACCAGGGTGAACCCAGGATGCACCAACCAAGCTGCGACACTCGTCTAAAGTGGCCTGCTCATGTTGTCAGGAACTTTGGCCTGGCGTGTCACGCCGCCAGTTCTGGCCCTCCAAGGCCACTTGGACCCGTCGTGTATCAGTCTTGGGGCATATTGGAGCATGCTGGAAGCCACGTTGAGCGATCTGGTACCATTTTGATTTATGTGTGAGGCCATCTTTCTGGGGCCCTCTTGGAGGCATATCGGGCCGTCTTGGACGCTCCAACCCCTCCCCGCCCCCCACCCATGAGGGGGGTGAGTAAACCTCCCCCCGAAGGGGAAGAATGGGAAAGGATGGAAAGGGGAACCGCCTTAAACCACCTCAGCCCAGAGGGCTGGTGGGATTGTACTGTCTTCCTAAATTCTGACCCCACGCTCGCCCTGGAGATTCCAGGAGGCTTTTGGAGTCCCAAACAGGGCCCGAAAGAACAACACACTTACAAACCACATCCAGACACCGCCCTCCTCGATCCTATCCTCCTCCTCCTCCTCCTCCTCCTCCTCCTCCTCCTCCTCCACCTCCTCCTCCTCCTCCTCCTCCCTCCTCCCTCCCTCCTCCCTCCCTCCCTCCTCCTCCTCCTCCTCCTCCTCCTCCTCCTCCTCCCTCCTCCTCCTCCTCCTCCTCCTCCTCCTCCTCCTCCTCCTCCTCCTCCTCCTCCTCCTCCTCCTCCTCCTCCTCCTCCTCCCCTCCTCCTCCTCCTCCTCCTCCTCCTTCCTTCTCCTCCTCCTCCGACTGCTCTTCCTCACCCGTCCTATTCCTCATCCTCCTTCTCTTCCTCCTCCCTCCTCCTCCTCCTCCTCCTCCTCCTCCTCCTCCTCCTCACACCCATCATCATCCTCGTCGTCGTCATCATAATGAGCAGCAGCAGCTGCAGCAGAAGCATCATCATCACCGTCATCATAATCAGCATCAACATCATCATAAACATCAGCATCAGCATCAAGATCATCATTATCACCACCACCATCCTCATCATCATCACCAGCCTCATCAACATCCTCCTACCCCTCCTCCTCCTTATCCTCCTCCTCCTCCTCTTCCTCCTCCCTTCCTTCATCCCGTCCTCCCTTCCTCCTCACTTCCTCCCTTCCTCCCGCCCTCCCTTACTCCTCCTCCTCCTCCTCCTCCTCCTCCTTCTCTTCCTCCTCTTCCCTTCCTCCTCCTCCTTCTCCCTCCTCCCCTTTCTCCTCCTCCTCCTCCTCCTCTTCCTCCTACCCCTCCTCCTCCTCTTTTTCATTGGCCAAGCCTGAATCCTACGATTGTGTCGCTATTGAATGTAATTACTTGTTGTTATTGGTTAACAAAAGAGGAAAAAAAAGACTCGGGTCAAAAATACCTGGCGGGCGCCGCGGAAAATGTATGATACTGAGCGCAGGTGAAGACGCTTAGTGAGAGTAGGCGCCCGCCAGGAGTGACAACACTCACTTGAGTCTGATAGCACGAAAAGAAGGGTAAACAAATACCAAGTACAGCGACAGGTATACTAACAGCCTTAGATCAATGGTGAGCGCCGTGGTATTTGCCAAGGCAAGTGCAACGAGCGCCGTGCGTAAGAGAAAGGGAGGCACTGTGAGCAATTCTGGGGCTGCTGCCCAGGATTTAGGCGCACCCCGAACCGTAGTGCTTGCCCCCTCCAGCCCCAGGTAGTCCGCGTCCCACCCCGTCCCTCTTTGTTCTGGCAGCTCTTGGGATGGATTGCAATCCTTCGTTCAAGTGAGGGCGGGGGGGTCTTTTTTTTGCAATGGTTTTTTTGCAATGGTTTTTGTGCAATCCTCACTTGAACGAAGGATTGCAAAAAAAGTCCTTCGTCCCTTTTTGTTCTGGCAGCTCTTGGGATGCTGCCCGTGTTGCACCACATAGGTGCCGGACGGGCCATCGTAGAAAATGGCGTGCGGTGCTGGGGCAGCGGCGGAGGGTTTTGTGGGCGAGGCCCAACATATTACGGCGCGACGGCGAGGGAAGGGTCCCAGACCCCCTCGAGTTATGAAAAAATCACGACGGGAGGTGTTTCGCTATTTTTGGCCTTTGGGGGGCCCTTACCGGCCCTCGGGGCCGTCAAAAAACGACTCAGGACGAAAAACCGGTCCCGGGGAATGGGTCGAGACCTCGGGGGGTCGACGTCATGAAAAAATCATGACGTCGGGGGTCTTGGGTGTAGGTCGCATCAGAAAAAGTACAGTAGGGGTCTTGAAGAAGGAACCCTTTTCGTTGGGGAGGGGCTCCGCGTTCCTTAAGTGTTTCACAGCTTGCCTCAGGCTTTCCTCTAAGTTTGTTTTCCATAGGAAATCGAAGTTCAACTTATGGAAAAAAGGGGCCTCGTTCCTTATTTTGGGTTCCTTAGGTCAAGGCCCCGACTGTATTACGGCGCGACGGCGAGGGAAGGGTGCAGGTCGCATCCAAGAATCAGTAGGAGAGGAGAGGATACGAGGACAATGTGAGGCAAAAGGTGGCAGCTGCTGTGCGAAGTCCATGCTCGTGAGCAGGCAGGTTGCTCGTGCGCAGAATGTGGCACGGAATAGACGCCGGCAGGATGCACAACGGCCTACGGGCAGCGGGGGCCTTTGCTGGTAAACAACGGCCCTTTTTTCTAGCAGTCCTTGGGGTGCCGACCGTGTTTTAAGCTAAGTACATTCCTGGCCGTAGTAAAAGATGTACTCCAGATTTCGTAATAAAAGGGAGGGGGGGTCTCAACCCTCCCAGACAAGAAGTTTTAGACCCCCCCCCGTGGGAGAACCCTCCAAAACATCGTCCCCAGACCCCCCCAGGCCCTCCAAGATAGCCTGGAAGAGACCCCCCCCGAAATGAGACCCCCCTCCCTTTATTACGAAATCTGGAGTATCGGTAATGCTGCTGCATAAACTAAGTTCACGGGTGGCAATGGTAAAATCTAACGGCTTCCAATGCTGGAGCTGCGTCCCAGGGTTTTGTAGGCGTACCCCAAGCCTGTTATTGAGGGAGGAGCCACCAGCTTGTCGGACAGCGCGTCGGAGAAAAGAAGGATGTAGTCGCATCAGCGGAGGAGGGCAATACTCGAACATATGATGTGAGGCCAAGGGTAGCAGCTGCTGATGCGCACGGCACACAAAAGAATCGACTGGTCGTAGTAAGAAGGTGGCTTGCAATACTAGGGCTGCCACCCAGGGTTTCGTAGGCGTACCCCACACCTATGGCTGAAGTCAGGAGCCGTCAGCGTGTCGGACAGCGCGACGGAGAAAAGAAGGGTGTAAGTCGCATCAGTGGAGGACGATGTGAGGGCAAGGGTGGCAGCTGCTGGTGTGCAAAATCCGCACTCGTGGGCAAATTGCTCCCGCGTAGGGTGTGGCACGTAAAAAGTCGACCTGTGCAAGGGCCCGTTAGTAGCGGGGGCCTATGTTGTAAACGCTTGGCAATGCTTGGGCGGCAACCCAGGTTTTTATAGGCGTACCCCAAACCTGTGGTGTGGCTCAAGTCTGTCTGCAGAGCGGGGTCAGACTGTTGGGGACCCAAGTGCGCACTGTGTGCGATTGTGAAAGGAGGGTATCCCGTGTCAGTGCCCCTCAAAGGTGACTAGCAATATTGGGGCTCCGACCCAGGGCTTCTAAGGCGTACCCCAAACCTGCAGGAAGATGTGAGGGCCACCAGCGTGCCAGATCCGCGACAGCGAAAAGACGGGGTGCAGTGCGCATCAGAGACGAGAGTAAGAGGACGAGCTGATGACGCAAGGCAAAAAAGGCTGCTCGCGCGCAAGGTCCGTGCTCGTGGGCAGATTGCTCTCTCGTAGGCTGTGGCACAGAAAGAGGCCGGCTTGATGCACAGCACCCCATTAGTGGTGGGCTTATGTTGCCAAGTGCGCACGGTGTGCGGCTGTAAAAGGAGGGTCGCTTGTATCAGGGTCCCTCACAGTGGCCAGCAATACCAGGGCTGCGACCCAGGGTTTTGTAGGAGTACCCCCAAACCTACATTAGGGAGTGAGGCGCCACCAGCGTGTCGGTACCGCGACAAGAGGAAGGGGGTGTAGTGCGCATCCGTGGGAATTGGGACGTCACGGGAGGAGACGCCTAAGTGTACGTGGCTGCGCATTGTGCATCGGCAAAGCTCAGTTGTAGTCCTCCTGCTGTAGCAGAAGAGGTAGTGGAGGTGAATGTCGTGGTGGCCTAATACCATGCTTGATTATTACATGGCTTGATATGTATCAGTACAGCTCGTCGGCTTGGGTTTGGGTGGGACCTTGTGTAGTCGTGCAATATGTTTGGGAGGTTCTTTGAACGGTGGCCCGTGTGGATGGTCGTGGAGGCTGTCGGTGTAGATCTCGTATCGCGACTGATGCGAGCGGAGTCTGTCGATGTAGTTATCGAATGTCGGGCCGGCTATGTTGTTGGCGAAGATGATGCGTCGGTTGAGGATGGGAATGTGCTGGTCTCCTCTTCTTGCTGCTGCGTTGTGTGTAGCGATTGTTTGTGCTGCAAGGGTTGGAACGTACGTGTGTAAGGTGGCGAACGTTTGTGGGGCCATTTTTCTGATGGGCAGCTCATGTATTCACTGCTGCGTCCTGATACCTTCGTCTGGTGGACAGATGATAGGTATGTGTAGTACAGGTGGTGGTAGGTGGGTTGGCATGGTGAGTCTGAAAGGGGGCCACTTGTTGATGGTTTGGCTTGTGGTACGCGTGTTGTTGCCGTTGTCGGTGTGGCGCTGTCGCTGGGTATGGCCTTCGGCTGTTGTGTTGGGTGGTTGGTTCCTGTCGTGAGGTGAGCAGGTGGTGGTTTGGCTGGACGCGTGCTGGAGCTCGTAGTCGACATGGTAGGTGGTTTGGTCTTGCTTAGTAGATGTGTGGGCATCGGTTTGCTGGGAATGTTGCCTTGGTGCACTTGTGTTTGGGTGTGCAGTGTGCTGCGTGCTGGAGTAGGTGGTGGAATGCTCTTGTCGGGTGTAATGCTGGTATAAGTAGGTGGACGCGTCGGCGTTGGCGATGTCGGCGTCGCAGCAATGTATTGGTGTGCTGTCGTGACGGGTTGGTTGTCGTTATGATGGGACGGTGTGTTTACCTTTGGTGTGGTGGGCAAGTTGGGTAGCGGAGGCGGCTTCTTGACTGGCAGTTGGTTGGTTGGGGCTGGTGTAGTGGGTGTGTCGTTGGTGCTTGCGTGTAGGTATTGCGTCTGTGAGTCGTGTGTTTGCCGTTGTGGTGGCAGTGCGGGTGCACGTTTCTTGGGTATTGTGGTTTGTGTGTTCGGGGGAGGTGGCGTTGGAGGCGGTGGTTTTGCTTGCTGGAGGCGTCGGTATAGTCGCTCGCTTCACTGGAGCTGTCGCTGTCGGTCTGTGTTGCTGTAGTGTTGTGCTTGGTCGAGGTCGGGTTGCAGATCTGCTTCAGCGGTCTAGCCGTGTCGCGTATGTTGACTGTCCAGTCGTATGTCATGGGGTTGTCGTCGTTGTGGCAAGCGTTGGCCATTGAGCAATTTCTTGTATGGCAGCGATCTTGTTGGAGTTGAGGGGAGAGTGACCTCCAGTGAGTAGTGTTTGGAAATGCTGGTTGCTCGTTGCTACTTGGAGTCGTACTGTTGATTGAAAAATGTTTGCACCCATTCGGTTCGAGCTGCGAGTCGGATGGCACTGCTGCTCCCCCGCGCCCCCGACTTTAATATTGATAGTTGTGACATATCCCGGGGCCGTTCGGAAAATGACACCAGAGGGAAAACCCAATCAGTGGATGATTGAAAACTAGTGGATATTGAGATCAATTGTGAGATCGATAGTGGAATCGATCGTGAGGACGATTGTGAGGTCGATCGTGAGACCGATAGCGAAGTCGATTCAATGATTTCGATAGTGAGATCGGTCGTGAGATCGCTCGTGCGATCTATAGTCTGATCGATTGTGACATCGATTGTGAGATACACTGTGAGATCGATAGAGAGGTGGGTAATGATATCGATGGTGAGACTGATCGATAAGAAGATCGACCAGGAACCTTGGAACCCGGGAACCCCGCCGCCCACCGAAATCGGCCCGGAATCGGGAATCCAGGAATCCGGAACCAGTTACCCGGGAACCCGGCTGCCCACCGCAATCAGCCCAGAATTTTCGCCAAATTCCCCAATCAGTGCTTGCACTGAAGGGGTCCTAGCGGAGGTTGAAGGATTTAGCGAAGTTTCCCGCCGATTTTGGTCGCACGCTGGGTTCCCGAGTTCCCGGTTCCGGGTTCCCAGGTCCCCGGTTCCCGGGCCGATTTCGGTGGGCGGCGAGGTTCTTAGGTTCCCGGGTTCTTGGTCGATGTTCTTATCGATCGGTCTCAGTATCGATCTCATTTCCCACCTCTCTATCGATCTCACCATCGATCTCACAATCGATCTCGCAAGCGATCTCACTAGAGATCGAAGGAGCGATCTCGCGATCGATCTCCCAATCGATCTCATTGAATCGATTTCACTCTCGGTCTCACGATCGACATTACAATCGTCCTCTAACCCTGCGCCCCGGATAATAATGGACCCCCCCTGTACCCCCTGAATCTTTTTTTCCCGTGTCAATAGGATTCAATTGTAGAGAGGGGCGCGGAGGCCGAACTTGATAATCACCGGGGGAAGTTGTGAATCGAAGTTGCCATCATCTTATGTTGACTAACAACAGCATCAAAAACGCTGAGCATGGCAATGGTGGTGTCACCATTTCAGTTTCCGCAATCACGAGCGTGTGGCAGGGCTATGGGATTCTCACTATTACAGTTTTACCAAATCACGAACGTACGGCGAACGAGGTCGTGCGCAAGAGAGGTTCCTCGGCCAGGAGCGCCAAGGACCTCTCTTGCGCAGGCAAGTTGTAGCCACGAGACTCGAGATCTCGCAAGTCAGTCTTGTGCCAAGATCTACAAGGTCAGTCTGCACGAGCGCCCAGGATCATCATCATCATCATCATCATCATCATCATCATCATCATCATCATCATCATCATCATCATCACCAGCGTCATCATCATCACCTTCGCCGGGAGAATCGTTGATTATCCCCGCCAGACCCAAAAATTGTGTTACCCCCAGGGGATTATTATCGGTAGCACAGGGTTATCGATCTCATTATCGATCTCACAATCGATCTTAAGATCCAGATGACTAATTTTTCAAATCGTCCACTGATTTGATTTTCCCAGGTATAATCCTTCAATTACGCCAGAGAAAACCCAAACAGTTGATGATTTGAAAATTAGTGATATGGATACTGAGATCGATTGCGAGATTGATAGTGTAATCGATTGTGAGAACGATTGTAAGATCGATCGTGAGACCAATAGTGAAGTCGGTCCAATGATTCCGATACTGAGATCGATCGTGAGATCGCTCGTGTGATCTATAATGAGCTCGATTGTGACATCGATTGTGAGATCGGTTGTGAGATCGATGGTGAGGTCGATAGAGAGGTGGGTAATGAGATCGATGGAGAGAACGATCGATGAGAAGATCGACCAGGAACCTGGGAACCCGGGAACCCGGCCGCCCACCGAAATCGGCCCAGAACCCAGAGTTGGGAGCCCGGGAACCCGGAACCGGGAACCCCGGAACCCGGTCGCCCACCGAATTCAGCCCGGAACCTTCGCCAAATAAGTCGATACCCGCTAGGACCCTTTCAGTGCAAGCATTGATTGGGGAAATAATGATACATTCCATTTCAGTGTGCGTGTCCGTTCTCAATGTTAAGGTCGGGGGCGGGGGGGTCGCATCATCAGTTGTCGCGCCGCCCAGGTGGTGTAAACTTGTTTCTGTCAACCGCAGGGCTGCGTTGTCTCGGTAGTGTGCTGCGAATGCTTGTAGGTCGTTGCCGTAGCGTGTAAATGCAGGGTGATTTGGCGGCTTAGGGATTGGTAGATGCATGTTTGCGCGAATCGCATCTTTGAGCCTGAATGTTTTGGTTGGGGTCGTGGGTAGTAGGGTGAGTGTCGAAAATGGTGTAGTTCTGGAGTCTGGTCGGAGCGGCGGGTGTGGTAGAGATTGATCTCCGTCCTGGTGCACGAAGACCTCGTTGTTTACACTTGTTGAGGTACCTGTGCCATCCAGGAATGAGTCGGCCGTCGTTTGGGAACCTGTACGTGTACGTGTTGGATTGCTCGTGGTAGTATGCTGCGTAGTGCCATCTGTCGTCCTCGTAGCCGTCTGTGTTCGTGTCGTTGGCGTAGTAGAGTACGCTGTCCAACCACTAGGACAGCGCATGTCGTGGTATTGTTGGGTTTGAGTGACGTGAGGTAGAACTCGTGTGTGTCTGATGTTCCGTTCATCTTTGCCCAGGGCTCGTGTTCGTCGATGTTTTCGTCGGAGTCTGTGAGGCCTGTCGCTGGCTGTTGTTTGTGTCGGCGGTGTTGGTGTCTTGGCAGGTGGTGGTGGTGTGTGTTCGTGGCTGGTGTCGGTCCTTCTCTTGTCGCGTTTGCCCTTTTTGTTCTTGAAGGTAAGGTTGGAAATGAGCTGCTCTGGTGGTAGCATTTTCGTGTGTCCACTGCATTTGTGTCGCTCCTTTTCCAAGTGGTCGTAGCAGCCTTTTCTCGATGTCGCATCTCTCGGAAAGCTGCTGTTGTACGAAGCCGTAGTGCGTGCCTTCTGGAGGAGTGTCGGTCGGGAACTTGAAGCCTCCTTTTGTAGTGATGGCCTTGGGCCGTTTGAAGGTGACTTGTGGTCCATGTGGGTGTGGTAGGACCATAGAGGGCTGCGGTTGAATGTATGTTGGGTTGTTGTCGGCGCGCATGGTGCGGTTGCTGGGGTGTAAGACCGTGATGGGTGTGGGTGCGAGGTAGTCTGTTGTTCGTGGCCATCTTGGGTTGTCCACTGTAGGTGCTTGGGGCTCGTAGTGTGTAGGTGGCATTGGTCCTTGGTAATGGTCTGGTTTGATACGTGCTGTACCCGACCATTGGTTGAGTAGGTCGCACTCATATTGGGAGGACTCTTCGAGCTCGATGTAGTCTGGTTGTTGGTGGCTGACTGGAGGCGTGATGTGCCTTCTGTGCTTGTCGATTATGCATGTGGCCCATGGTGGGTGGAGGGCTGATGCGCCTGAAGTCGGTAGTGAGTCTGCTAGGCAGTTGGCAAGCGAGAGTAGCTCCGATCCCATGGTGACATTGTGGTTGAAGTCGGTCATGGTGCTGAAGAAGGTGTGCTGCTCGTAGTCGGGATCTGCGTAGTTGATCTTGGTATGGATGGCGCAGTCTTCTTCCATCTGGAGTTCGTACCTTTTTGGAGCTTTGTTGGTTGTAGGTGTTGTACAAGGTCTCCTTGAGGCTCTTCTCCGTGCCGTCCTGATTGTAGTAGGTGTATATGAGTCGTATTATGTTGTGGTCGATGTCGTCGTTGAGCTCTGACCACGTCATGTAGATGAGTGGAACTCTTCTTGGGTGACGTGGTGGTTCCTCGTCGATGAGGTCTTGTTGTCTGGTCTGTGGTCGGCTTTCCTGAGAGTGGGATCTGCGCAGGCCGCTGTGACCAGTGTGCCTCGACGTTTGTGCGGGAGCTGTAGTATTTCCAGCCATTGAGGGCAGTCTGTAACCTTCTCTTGGAATAGGAAGAAGTCCTCCCTGTTGGTGTCGGGTATTGGTGTCGGGTAGGTCGGCAATTGTGATGTGCGTCTCCCTCTTGGCCTTGGCACAGCCCTTCTTGGTGGGCACCAGTATGTACTTGTTGCCCAGGTGCAGGGAGATGTAGACGTAGTACTTGTCGATGCTGTCCTCGGTGATCGTATCCTGCTTGTCTACCTTGACCTGCGCAGGTAATGCTTGTGCGTTGTCGGGGTCAAAGCTCGTGGGCGTGGCCGTGCGGAGTAGGTCTTCTCTTTGTGATTTACTGCGCGTCTTGAGTAGCGGTGGTCGGATGCCGATGCCTCCGTCGCTGCTTTGTCTGTGCTGTCATGCGATCATGAGCTTGCTCTCCTTCGTAACCACGTTGTCTGACTTGAGCGAGCATGTCATATGTATACCTACGTAAGGGAGGTATGCACATCTCGCGGGTGTAGCCCACCGGTCCACATGTACTGCCAATGCTTCCTTGCTGGCAGGACTGTATGGGGCCGTTGGTAGCATGGCGCCGAGTATGCAAGTGAAAGCAAGCATTTCGGCGACTGAAGTTCGAGCCTGGTGGTTACGGACAGACTGTCTGGTAGGGATGCAGGTCCTCCTCCCCCTCCTCCTCCTCCTCCTCCTCCTCCTCCTCCTCCTCTCCTCCTCCTCCTCGCCTCCTCCTCCTCCCTCCTCCTCCTCCTCCTCCTCCTCCTCCTCCTCTCCTCCTCCTCCTCCTCCTCCTCCTCCTCCTCCTCCTCCTCCTCCTCCTCCTCCCCCTCCTCCTCCTCCTCCTCCTCCTCCTCTCCTCCTCCTCCTCCTCCTCCTCCTCCTCCTCCTCCTCCTCCTCCTCCTCCTCCCCTCCTCCTCCTCCTCCTCTTCCTCATCCTCCCCCTCCTCCTCCTCCCCTCCTCCTCCTCCTCCTCCTTCCCTCCTCCTCCTCCTCCCCTCCTCCTCCTCCTCCTCCTCCTCCTCCGTCCTCCTCCTCCCCCTCCTCCTCCCCCTCCTCCTCCTCCTCCGCTCTCCTCCTCCTCCTCCTCCTCCTCCTCCTCCTCATCCCCCTCCTCCTCCTCCCCTCCTCCCCTCCTCCTCCTCCTCCTCCTCCTCCTCCTCCTCCTCCTCCTCCCTCCTCCTCCTCCTCCTCCTCCTCCTCCTCCCCTCTCCTCTCCTTCTCCCCCTCCTCCTCCTCCTCCTCCTCCTCCTCCTCCTCCTCCTCCTCCTCCTCCTCCTCCATCCTCCTCCCTCCTCCTCCTCTCCTCCTCCTCCTCCTCCTCCCCTCCCCCCCTCCTCTCCTCCTCCGCCTCCTCCTCCTCCTCCTATCCTCCTCCTCACTCCTCCGCTCCTCCTCCTCCTCCTCCTCCTCCTCCTCCTCTCCTCCTCCTCCTCCTCCTCCTCCTCCTCCTCCTCCTCCTTCCTCCTCCTCCCCCTCCTCCCCCCTCCTCCCTCCTCCTCCTCCTCCTCCTCCTCCTCCTCCTCCTCCTCCTCCTCCTCCTCCTAGCCGTTTTGGCCCCGTCCCCCTGCGGCGCTGAGAGGGCGCGGTGGGGTGTTCTGGGCCACCGACTATCTCCACGCGATATCGGCTGGGATCTGACGTCCTGAGTTCAGGAGTGACGATTGCAAAAAGTCGGTGAAATGGGAAAAGGGAAGAAGGCGCGTGACGCTCGGAAGGCTCAGCAGCTGGGCCCTACCGATCCATGGCCGCCTTTGCCAGTGGGCCTCCAAGGTGCCAGGCCGCAGGCGCCGCCGACCAGTCCGTTCTACGGGCTGCCGCCATGGCCTGGGCCGCCGAGCCAGCCCACGTGGCCGCTCTGGAGCTCGCCGCCGCCGCCCCCGCCAGGCGGTCGCAGGCCCGCCAAAGGAGCTGGAAAAGGGAAAGGTGATGATCGAAAGGTGAAGTGCAGTCAATGCCCGCGGTGGGCATGGGTGTCCAAGCTCGAGCAGTATGGGAATACATGCCTGTGCGGGTCGCCCTTCACGAACGAGGCCCCTCCACCAGTGGCACCACCTGATGGCGGCGGGAAGGCAAGCGCCATCGGGTCGGCCATGAGGGGTCAGTTGCAGGAGCTCATCAGGTCGCAGCCCGGCAGCGTGCAGGCCAAGGCAGCGCAGAGTCTCCTGGATGCGGCCAAGGAGGAGCCGCCAACCAGAGGGACGGGCGGTCCTCCTGTCACCCAGCGCGTCACGGAGGTGACGGCGCGGGTCCAGAGGGCCCAGACGTACTTCGACAAGATTCGGACGCAGCAGGTGCGCCTCACGATGGAGCTCGAGAAATGCAAGGGGTCGCTCGCGGAGGCGGCCAAGGCGCTTGCGTTGGCGGAGAAGGAGCGGGCCGAGGTCTTCCAGAAGGTGATGCCCGCGCCTGCGCCGACGCCTGCGGCAGGGATCGACCTGAGCTCCCTCCTGGGCGCCGACGAGAAGGAGATTTCCGAGTCCATGTTCACTGTCAACTTGGGCCCCGAGTTCGACAACTCTGACGGGGTGATGGACGAGAATGACCTCAAGGAGATCGAGCGGCGCAAGAAGCTGGTCATGAGTGCTCTTGTCGGTGCGATCAAGACCACCTTCGGCGACTTGCAGGATACGCTGAGGCAGCATCGCGAGTCATTGGGCGCCATGAAGGAGAAGGTCTCCAAGAAGAGACGGCACACGTCTCCGACGCCTGGAGCCCAAGGCGAGGCCCAGGCGGGAGATGCTGCTGGTGTCGGCACGGGGGCGCCTGCGGAGGCGGGCGCGGCGGCCCCAGCCGCGGCGGCTGCTGCTGCGGAGGTGGCCGAGGCCACGAGCCTGGCTGCGGGCGCTGGCGCGGCATCGAAGCCCGACGACGCGGAGGCTGCGAGGCTGGAGGCTGTCAAGACGAGGCTCGCGGCGGAGGCCGACACGATGCTCAGTGATGCCAGGGCGTCTGCGGCAAAAGGGTCAAGCCTTTAGCCTGCAGGGCCCCCCTGACCTCGGCGGGCCATCCAAGGATGGAGGTTGGGGGGCTGAGCCGCTCCCGCCGAGTACCTGTTCAAGATCGGCCTCTTCAACAGCTACGGCTTCTGCGGGCCTTGCTGGCAGCGGCGCTGGCGCTGGAGCTGTCGCGGCGGCGGCGGCTGCCCACTGCCCAGGCCGCGCGTCCCCTGCCACGGCCATGTTCTCCCGCTCCCCATCGGTCGGGGACGTTAAAGCTCTGGGCTTCGGCCTTGCGCCTTTGGGGCGGGACGAGAGTGACGTGGTGGGGGAACTCGTTGGCGGCCTGGGCTCGGCGGCGGCGCGTGCGGACGCTGGCCTCAGGAGGCTGTATGTACGCAACTTGGGGGGCTGGGGACCAGCTGCGAAGTCCCTTGCCCAGCAGCATCGTGCGGACATCATTGTGGTTCCTGAGACTCATGTGGGGCCTGCAGGCTCGAATGATGTCCTTCATGATTGGCGGAAATCGGGATACACGGGCGTGCTCTCGGCGGCCTATTCGACGGCTACGCGAGAGAAGTCAGGCGGTATCACGATGGGTGTGCGCAAGCGTTTTCGAGTTTCATCTCTCCGCCATTTGGCTGCGGCGCCTCAGGATCAGGTCGGCCTCAGGCAGCTAGACCAGTCGGAGCAGCCAGGCCTGGATTTTCGTGACATGGTGGCTGTGCAGCTTCGAGCCCAGCATCAATCCCTGCTGGTCGTGGGCGTGTACATGACCACGGCGGTGGGCGCTCGGGGCAACGCTCAGAAGTTAGCCAATCTCGGGGCGTTGCTGGCGACGATACAGGGCATGTGGCTTGTCGTCGGAGATTGGAATATGACGCCGCAGGAGTTGTCCGCATCAGGGTGGCTCGAGCTATCGCAGGGGGTCGTCGCGGTGCCGAGCAACACGTCTTACACGTGCACGGCGGGCACGGGGCGCATGTTGGATTACCTTGTTATGTCTGCGTCGGCCCAGCACCTGCTCGCCTCCATTGAGGCGGACTTTGACACGGTCGAAGAGGCAGGCAAGTCGCACTACGGATTGGACATCTCGCTGGATTTTGATATATCGAGAGCTATGGCATGGACCCTTCGGCGTCCTCGGGCTTTTGACCATCCTGCGCGCCCAAGAAAGCAGCCAGACCCTGACAGCAAGAGGTCTAAGAAGCGGGCAGCTCGCTTGGGACACCAGGATGCCGAGGCGAACCCAGTCAAGGTGCCCACTCCTGCTGCTTGGGGGGCCAAGCGCAAGCTTTCCATCAAGAGCCCGCCCGTTCTGCAGTATGTTCATCTGGAGTTTGAGGAAGAAGATTTCTGGACCGACAATGAAGAAGACGACACTGAGGCCCCGCCTGACGATGCCCCAACTTTGGAGGAGATCGAGGAGGTGCCCGAGGTCGAGGACTCCACCAATGCCAGTTTGCAGCGTGATTGGACTTGTTTGGCGAAGGATTTGTTGTGGCACAGTCTATCGGAGCAGGTGGCACGAAGATCGGAGCCTCCAGCTTTTGTCGAACAGAGCCTCGGTTTCCAGGCCGACCCTGCTGCTGCCCGTCGTCTTGGCGAGGCTTTCGCTGAGTGGTCGCACACCATGGAGTTGTACTATTGTGAGTTGTATCAGGTGCACCCTCAGGAGCGTCGCCAGTATATGGGCAGGGGGAAGCTGCAGGAGCCAGTCAAGCAACCAATGGATGGTGGTAAGCCGTGGCCCACTACGTCTGACGCCAGCTCGCGTTGGTGGTCTACTGTTGCCAGCCACCTGAACGAGCTTGCCCACGTCAGAGCTGGGTCAGAAGGCCTGCCTCGAGCGCAGCATCTAAGAGGACGGCTCTCGGCTTTGGCCTCGTCCATCCCTGTTTGTCAGATCGTTCCGCTACCTGAGCGTAGGCGCGCCAGGTGGGTTCGCTCGCTTCGCACTCTGTCGGGCATCACGAGCGAGTCCTTGGCCAAGTTGGCGGAGGCGGCAAGCAGAGCCGCTCATCAGGCGCAGCGCGCGGTGGCCAGGCAGCGTCTGCAGGGCTACCGCGACTGGGTCTGCCAGCACGCGATCAACGGCATGGGGGTCCTCCACCGCCTCGTGAAGGACCCGATGGCGGAGGTCAGTGAGATTCGCTATGTGGAGGTCACTACTTGCGACGGTGCCTCGCTCATGGAGGCGAAGCGGGCGGTCTGGGACAAGCTATGGACGCCGCCGAACTTCAGCAGCACCAACGCCATGAAGGTGCTCCAGGAGGCTCGCGACCTGGCGAGGGAGGAGGAATTGCCTCCTCTGACGCTGGACGGCCTCGAGGCGGCATTGCTCGCAGTCTCGCAGTCCAAGGCGGCAGGCATCGATGGTGTTCGCCAACGGGATGTTTGGTGGCTGCCTGAGGCGGGCCGCCAGCAGCTGCTGGCTCTTTTTCAGCAGATCGAGTGTGCCGTGGCTTGGCCATGGCAGTGGCTCACAGCCATCATTGTTCTGTTGCGAAAGCCTGATGTGCGCAAGGACCGCGCCATCGGCCTTCTCACCTGGCTGGGTCGACTGTGGAGCCGTATGCGATCTCGTCCCGCGGAGGTCTGGGCCGAGGCTCGCTCGGGTCCCTGGGACGCCGCGGTTCGAGGGAACAGTGCTCTACGGGAGGCTTTGCTCAGGTGCTATGCTGACGAGGCTGCTCTGTCGTCGGTGTTGCCTGAGTATTGCTCTGCGTCCAATCTGTGGGACGTCGAAGCTTTTTATGATACGATTCGCTGGGAAAAGGTGGTGGCCCATGCCCTCCATTTAGACTTCCCTGCTTTGTGCCTCTCTTTGGAAGCTCTCCTGCACATGGGCCCTCGGATTTTGAAAGATGCTGGATGCGTGGCGCCTCCAATCATCCCGTCAGGGGGCCTGGTTGCAGGAGCCAGGCGTGCGCCTGATTTCGCTAAGTGTCAGATGTTTTCGATCTGTGAAAAGTCGGTCGATTCGAGTTCGCTGGTACAGTTGCGGACTTGGATTGACGACGTTACCCAGAGAGCGGAGGGGATTCGCCGCGATGTTGTGGGTCACCTCGTGCGTGCGGGAATCACCTTTGCTCGAGGGTGTGCTCAGGAAGGTCTCAAGCTGGCTTCTAAATCCACCATCATTGCGTCTGATCTTGCAGTTGCTCGCGAGATCCAGGCAGGCTTAGGCGCGCAGGGAATCGTCGTTGAGGTCGCGTCGGTCGCCGCCGATTTGGGCATCGAGCGCGGGAGTGGAGCGAAGATTTCCAAGCCTCGCCACTCCAGGCGCATTGCCCAGGCGCATCGGCGTGTGAATCGCATCAATAAGCTGGCCCGAGTTGCCCCGCGTAAGGTGGGGCCTAAGCTTGTTCTCACGGGAGCCCTCCCCCAAGCCTCGTATGCGTGGAAAGTTTTCGGTGTTGCCCCCTCGGTGCTCTTGCAGTGGCGTCGGGCCCTGGCGAGCACCCTGGTGCGGGGGAATGTAGGTAGATGCCTCACCTCGATTTTGGCGTTGGAAGTGGGCCCCAAGGATCCCGCTTTCAGCTCGGTCTTTTCGCTTCTGGATTCCTGGTTTCAAATTGTGTCCAGGGTCTCGGAGCAGGCCCTCCCTCGTATGCACAGCTGCTGGAGAGAGACGGTCCATAGAATTCGGGACCTGGGACCTCGGCGTCGGTGGCACAACATTCGAGGGCCTATTTCGGCCATCGTCGCCACGATGCTGGGACTCGGGTGGCAGCTGGATGGGCCTTGGCA
>CAUYUJ010017254.1:0-30000 GCA_963575745.1 Prorocentrum cordatum | reverse complement strand
TTCATCGTCCCTTCTCCCTCCTCCCTCCTCCCTCCGCCCTACTCCCTCCTCCTCCTCCTCCTCCTCCCTCCTCCTCCTCCTCCTCCTCCTCCTCGTCTTCCCCTCTCCTCCTCCTCCTCCTCCTCCTCCTCCTCCCTCCTCCTTCTCGTCTTCATCCTCCTCCTCCCCTCCTCCTCCTCCTCCTCCTCTCCTCCTCCTCCTCCTCCTCCTCCTCCTCTTCATCCTCCTCTTCATCCTCCCTTCTCCCTCCTTCCTCCTCCCTCCTCTCTCTCTCTCTCCTTCGTCCTCCTCCTCCTCCTCCTCCTCCTCCTCCTCCTCCTCCTCCTCCTGCTCCACCACTCCTGCCGCCTCCTTTGCAAGGAGAAGCACCCGGGAGTCGCACGCCAGGCCAGGCTGCCGGCGGCCAGCCCTCGGGGCCTGGCGGCCCACAGAGGTCTCGATATCTTCCCGCGGTTGGTGCCGAGGGCTCTGGGGGCTCATGCCTCGTGGTAGGCGCAGATCGAGTAGGGCGTTGACTGCAGATCCGCCCGCCGAGTCCACGAAATAGCGTGGCATGTCCGTAGACCTACGAATGCTCTGCATAGATTTGCGCAGATGACGAGAAACAAATTGGGGAACTCAACTATGTAGTCGGTCTCCTACTCGAGCAACGGGCGCAGCTGCTGCTGCGCCTGCGTCCAGATCTGGGAGGGGGATGTAGTCGCCAGGCTGGGGTGGGCGCCGTCGACGGAGCAGACGCAGGATGGCCCCGCAGGTCTGAGCCCCCCGGGGACGCCGTCGGGCACCTGGGCCCGCAAGGAAGCACGGCCAACGACGGGAGGCTGGCCCCCGGATGGGGTCGAGAGCCCCGAGAGCCCCGGGGTCTTGTCGCACAAAGAGGATCGCGACGCCGAAGGCTTGGGAAGCTGGCCTGATCGCCAGGCCGTCGAGGGCGACTCGACGGGGCAGACGCCGGAGGGCCCTCCTCCTCCTCCTCCTCCTCCTCCTCCTCCTCCTCCTTCTCCTCCTCCTCCTCCTCCTCCTCCTCCTCCTCCTCCTCCTCCTCCTCCTCCTCCTCCCCAGCTGCTGCTGCGCCCTGCTGCTGCGTCCGAGGCCCCGGGTCGGGGGTGGACCTCAGGGAGGGAGAGGCGCGGCGGGGGGGGATGCATCGACCCCCGGGTCGCCCGTGAATCGCCGATGTGGGGCCCGATTGCCCACCCCGCTGAGGAACGTGCGGCTTCGCCATCGGGGGCCTAACGCCAGTCCACAGTCGTGGCGCTGAAGAAGGAACCCTTTTCGTTGTGGAGGGGCTCGGTGTTCCTTGATTGTTTTACAGTTTGCCTTGGGTTTTCCTTAGGTTTCCATGGGAAATCGAAGTTGAACTTATGGAAAAAAAGGGGCCTCGTTCCTTATTTAGGGTTCCTTAGGTCAGCGCCCCGACGGTATCGTTGATGTATCGCCGATTTCAGCTGACTGTTCCCCCCCCTGAGCAAGTCCCCCCCGTCGTTCCCCCTTACTGGCGAGATGATCTGATCGCTGGTCGGTGGCCTGCGATGCGGCCAGTCAGACACCGACCCTGACTTCAGATCCACCCTACTTTGGGAGATTTCGGTAGTAGTGCGTTAGATTTCTGCCATGCTTTTCAAGCTCCTTTGATGCTGATTTCCGCCCTGCTTTGCCATCGCTGCTTCCGCCACACCTTCGCGGAGATGTTCTCCCTGCCTTATCCGAGGTCAGAGGATAGTCCGCCCTGCTGTTTCGCATCGCGTGGGGTGCAGTTTCGACACAGCTGAAGTCAAAACGTCAACCGAAATACAGTCGGGTCGCTGAAGAAGGAACCCTTTTCGTGGGGGAGAGGCTCCTCCGCGTTCCTGAAGTGTTTCGCAGCTTGCCTCAGGGTTCCTTGTGTCTTCGATCGGAAATCGAAGTTCAGCTTATGGAGACAAGGGGCCTCGTTCCTTATCTAGGGCTCCTTAGGTCAACGCCCCGACTGTGGGCCGGATTTGGAGTCAGGGAGGCCGTGGCCAGCGATGCGGCCGGTCGGACGCCGAGGCCGGCGCTCCTCTCGTGCCCGCCGACGCGGAGGGGGCGAGCGCGAGCACCGTGAGCAGCTGGGCGTCTCGGGCGGCCCGGCACCTGGGCGCGGCCTCGCTGCCCGGCCTCGTGTGGGGGTGCTCCACGTGCCTGCTCTGGCTGTCCATGACGGCGCTGGCGCTCTTCCAGGTCCTCCTACTGCTCCTCCTCCTCCTCCTCCTCCTCCTCCTCCTCCTCCTCCTCCTCGCCCAATGTCTCAAAGGAGGAGGACGTGCCGATACCGCTGCTCTTCCCTCGTTTCAGATTTGTTGGACCTCCTGGGAAGCCCTCGTCGCGACGGCTGGATTCGCCTCGAACTTCTGGCCAGAACGCATCTAGGGAGAAGTCCGGGGTGAAGCGGTATCGGGACCGTTCGTTCTCCCCAAAGTCCTCCTCATCTCCTCCTCGTCCTCCAGTCGCAGACGAATGTCATCAGTCTGGGCTACCTGGTGCTGATCATACTGGACGTCTTCGCTTCCCAGCGGGCAGCAACGCAGGATCAGCCTATTCGGAGGCGTATACGGGTGATCAGGTTCATCCGGTACTTCAACTTGACCATCTTCGCAGCTTGGACGCTGTTCCAAAGTCCTCTGGTGCCCTGTCCGAAAGCTCTCCTTCTCCATCATGGCGACTCGGGGGAGTTCACCTCCTTTACGTCTCCACTGCAGTGCTTCGTCCTGGAGACTTGCTCGTCCCGTGGGGTCCTGTCGGAAGAGTGCCAGGAGGTCAGGAAGCGCGTGGACTGGAATGCGGGAGGGAAGTCGTTCAGCCCTGAAGGAGAATTCACCATGTCAACGATTCTCAGCATCTTCCTTCAGGTGATGGGTTTTCACAAGAGGATGTCCGTGGCAGGCGTCGACCAGTTCGGCCTACTCAACCTCCTCGTTTTCGTGTTCGGCACGATTCAGGCAGTGATCTGCTCCACGTACGGGAGCGATCTCGAGCAGGAGATTGAGGCAGGAAGGCGTGTTCTCGAGAGGCACGCTGAGGACCACCGGGCAAATCCAGCCTCCAGACACCGACCCCGCCCTCCAGGGGGAACTGGGGTCACTACAGTTACGCCGATCATGAAGAGACATCTCGTCGTCGCCTTGGCCCAGCGTTTCTTCGGCGGCCTCGGCCGATCAGACCAAATTTTTGAGCCCACTGCAAAGGCACGGGGCAGCGCGCGCGAGGCTGGCCCAGTGTTTGCTCAAGATGGTGATCGAAAGCCGGCCCAGGTTTCTTGGGACATCCGCTTCTTAATCATAGCCTTGGTTGTATGCTTGTTTGGGGAGATGCGGCCGCTGTCTGCAGTCCACCTGTCTACCACCCCCCCGCCTCCCTTCCGAGATCCGACTTGGCGAACAAATCTTGCGCAAACCAAGACCAGAGGCCTCGACCCAGTGCTCGAGACTCGAGCCAGACCAGTCCGTGAGACGCGCCTCCGCGGGCGCGCTGCGGCGGCCCTCTCCGCGCTCCTCAGCCCCGTCGGCCCCCTTCGCGTCCCCATCCGCCTCGTGTTTGCCCTCGTCCTCCTCGCCTGTTCGCAGTCCCCCTCGTTCGGGGGCCACACGCGAACCCTACCCCTCCCCCCCACGATTTCTGAGGGGGGGGGGGTTCAGAAGTCGTGGGGGGTGGGGGTAGGGTTCGCGTGCGGCCCGCTACTCGCGGCAGGGCCGGTGGACGAGCCAGCTTCTGGAGCGGGAGCCCGTAGGACCAGGCGCGCGGGGGAGGCCGCGTAAAACCCAGACCCCCGACGTAATGTTTTTTTCATTACGTCGACCCCCAGAGGTCCCGACCCTTTCCCCATGACCGGCTTTGCATCCTGAGTCGTTTTTTGACGCTCCCGAGGCCCGGTGAGGGCCCCAGGAGGCGGAAGAATAGGAAAAACCTCCCGTCATGATTTTTTCATTACTCGAGGGGGTCTGGGAAGGTGGAGGACAGGGGGGCGCGGCGCAGGCGCTCGCCGTGGTTTTTTCTCGGGCGGCGCCCGGGGCGGCCGCGCGCCGCGCCACGCGTTCTCTCCCGCCCGGCAGGTGGGCCCCAGGCCTCCCCTGACTCCGGATCCGCCCTACTTTGGCTTTTTTTCCAACTTAAAATTGCGTCGGAAATCCACCTATAAGAGGCCGAAAAAGTAGGGCGGAAATTGCTGCACCCAACATAAAATAGGGCGGAATTCCACAGAAACAGCAACAGAAAAGTAGGGCGGAAATTGGCATCAGCGGGGCTCGAAAAGTCAGGCGGAAATTCCAAGCCCTACTTACGAATTTCCCCAAAGTAGGGCGGATCCGGAGTCAGCCTCTCTCTGGTGGAGCGCGCCCTGGCCAGAGTGTTGAGTCGGGCCTGCCCCCCTGCAGGGGGATTCTCGACGACAAATAATAGAATGCCTTCAAAATAGCCCAAAGATATCAAAACAAAAATCCGCAGACTATTTTTGGATCATTTTTGTTGCCTTTCTGAGGCATTTTTGGGGCATCTTTTATTTTTCGTCGAAAATCCCCCTGTGGGGGGACACGCCCGACATAGCCAGAGTGTCACTCTGGGCCTCCGGGACCGGGTCCGAGTACCCAGACGCGGTCGGAGGATCGCGCTGGGGTGCGTTCGGGCCAGGATTTCGAGGCGAGTCTGGCCGTGGCGGCGAGGGCCTCCACGGAGGCCATCGAGAGGCGAAGACGCGGGAATGCTGGCGGCATCGATGCCTTATCCCTCCTTGGACCAGATGGGGTCGGAGGATCGCATCGGCGACGCGGCGCGATGAGGGGTCCACTTTTCTCCACGCCGACGCCGCCGATGCATCGCCGATGCATCGGCGATGCGGCGCGATCCTCCGGCCCCATCTACTCCGACTCCACATGGGAGGCCTCTGGTGTCGAGGTGGACCCGGCCGTGGCCACGAGGACCCGCGACTTCCTCCGAAGACCTCCGGTCACGTGGCAGCTTCGGGAGGCCTCGTCTGTCGTGCGAACTGCTGCCCTGCCTCGTCCGACGCGGGTTCTGGCGCGGATTCGGCGCGGCGACGACGTGGATCCGACGCGGACTCGACGCTCGACGTGGATTCGACACGGCTTCGACGCGGATAGCGGCGCGACGGGACAGGCACGGCCCCCCGAGTGTGCAGTGTGATTCCGGAGAGGAGTACGTCGCCTACACCCACAAGCTGCGCAGCCTCGAGGTGTCCCGGGTCGACACGAAGCACCGGATCTTGCGCTCGAAGCTCCAGGCTCGGGCTCCTTGAGAGCGACCTCGTCGTCGCCGCCGCCGCCGCCGCCGCCGCCGTCGTCGTCGTCGTCGTGGTCGTCGTCGTCGTCGTCGTCGTCGTCGTCGTCGTCGTCGTCGCCGTTCGTGGACGGGAAAAATGTCCACATCCACGGCCTCGCGGGCCAGGCCCCTGGAGCGCAAGCTCATGGATGCGGGGCGTTTTGGTCGCGGACGCCCCGCGCGCGGAGCGTGTCCGTGCGACCGCGTGTCCGGGATCGCGCTCTCGTGGGGATTCGCGAAGGGGTGCGAGATGCTTGTGACCCAGACCCCCTCGAGTAATGAAAAAATCATGACGGGAGGTTTTTCCTAATTTTCGGCCTCCTGAGGCCCTTACCGGGCCTCGGGAGCGTCAAAAAACGACTCAGGATGCAAAGCCGGTCATGGGGAAAGGGTCGGGACCTCTGGGGGTCGACGTAATGAAAAAATCATTACGTCGGGGGTCTGGGGACCACGTGCGGCTGCACCCGCATTTTGACACCACCACGACGCGCAGCCCCCCCCCGCCCTACATCCAGGTGCTGCTCTCGATGCTGCGGCACCCCAGCTCGACGTGTGGGAGAGGGAGTTGTGCGAAGCTCGGAAAATGCCTTGTGTTCGCAGTGGCGGTTTGCGGGAGATGATTTCCAGACAGCTCGCATGATCCTGTCCACGCACTGTCGTGGGTCATCGCGTGGTCGGGGTCGTGGTCCTCGTCGTGGTCCTCAGTCGTCGTGGTCTCAGCCGTGGTCCTCAGTCGTCGTGGTCCTCGTCGTGGTCCTCGTCGTGGTCTCAGTGCGTCCTCGTCGTGGACCTCGTCGTGGTCCTCGTCGTGGTCGGGGTCGTGGTCCTCGTCGTGGTCCCAGTCGTCGTCGTGGTCGTGGTCCTCGTCGTGGTCGTGGTCCTCGTCGTGGTCTCAGTCGTCGTCGACTGCCCCGGAGGGGGCGCGCAGGGTCCAGCAGGGGGAGCGACACCTCACGAGCGGAGAGAGCGGCCTTCTCATCGGGACCGCTGTCTGTTTGGGGCAGTGGGGGAGCCCTCCCAGAGGATCGAAAATCTCCCAGAGGATCGAAAACCTCCAAGGTATTGTTTTTATCGAAAACCTCCCAGAGGATCGAAGCCCTCCCAGAGGATCGGAAACCTCCCAGAGGATCGAAAACCTCCCAGAGGCTCGAAGCCCTCCCAGAGGATCGAAGCCCTCCCGGAGGATCGAAAACCTCCAAGGTATTCTTTTTGATCCTCCGGCGCGTAACGGTCGTTAGCCGGGCCAAGCCCCTCCTCCTCCTCCTCCCCCTCCTCCTCCTCCTCCTCCTCCTCCTCCTCCTCCTCCTCCTCCTCCTCCTCCTCCACAATTACACAATATGAAAATACTCTCCCACTTCCCCTGATGGCGTCCGGAAGATATTCGGCACCCCCCCGCGTACTGTTTTTTTACACACAGGATTCCCCGGAGTTGGGTTTTCGCTTGTGTTTTTTTCTAAAATGCTGCTCTCGCCGAGGCGCCGGCCTCATTTTCGGGCCCCGCTCGTTCCGAATCGTGCTCCCGCTGCAGCGCTGGCCTCATTTCCGTGCTTCCGCTCGTTCCGACTCGTGCTCCCACTGCAGCGCTGGCCTCATTTCCGCGCTTCCGCCCGTTTCGACTCGTGCTCCCGCTGCAGCGCTGGCGTCATTTCCCGTGCCATGCCACAGCACACGCGCACACACGCACACACACACACGCACACACGCACACACGCACACACGCACACACACACGCACACACGCACACACCACAAACACACACCACCACCACACCACCACCAGCACCACCCCACCACCACACCACCACCACCACCACCACCACCACCACCACACCACCACCACCACCACCACCACCACGACCACCCACGCACGCACGCACGCACGCACGCACGCCACCCACCACACTAGTCCGCGGATAGAGAAATCAACGCCATGGTAAGGGATGGGAGGGAGGGGTAGGACGTCAGATATGACGCGCGCGCACCTAGCTTGTCCTCCTCCCCCTCCTCCTCCTCCTCCCCCTCCTCCTCCCCCTCCTCCCTCTCCTCCTCCTCCTCTTCCTCCTCCTCCTCCTTCTCCTCCTCCTCCTCCTCCCCCTCCTCCCCCTCCTCCTCCCCCCCGCTCCCGGGGAATGGTGACGATCGTGCGCCACGCGGGGTCTTGGACCCCCCCACATGCCGGTGCCGGCGTGCAGACTATGGCGATCGCAGCGCGCCCCCGTCCCGACGCGCTCCACCGAGTGTCCAGGCGCTACCTGTACTCGGCCCACTCGCCCCGTCCCCCCCCCCGCCTCGGGTCCCAGACCCCCTCGAATTATGAAAAAATCACGACGGGAGGTTTTTCATTATTTTTGGCCTTTGGGGGCCCTTACCGGCCCTCGGGACCGTCAAAAAACGACTCAGGACGAAAAGCCGGTCCCGGGGAAGGGGTCGGGACCTCTGGGGGTCGACGTAATGAAAAAATCATTACGTCGGGGGTCTGGGCCCCCGCCTCGGGTAGCGACCGTTGCCGGACATGAGAAGAACAATATCCCAAATACATGGTCGACGTCCACTTGGGAAGTTGCTCCCCTCCATTCTGGAGGTTTTTGTTCGTTCGACGTCGATGCCGGCCGGGCCTCTGAAGTGGAGGTTTTCGGTCCGATCTTCTCGGCTCGCGGGCTGGACGCAGCTCGAACGTTTGCCGGGGCGGCGTCCAGGAGGGGCTTGCTTGGAGGCCGCTTTGGAGCCAGAGCGACCTTTGACAGCCAAGACGTTGACATATAAGGACCACGGCGGACTCAGGGGCCGTTGCTTAGATCCATCCAAGTCGGGGAACTGAGAACTAAGATCGACAACACCCCAACATACTTATACTATATGTGCGTCGCCCCCCCAGGGGCGACGCGCGCACCGAGAAATCTTATAGTACATGCGTCGTGGCGGGCGCATCCCGGCCACACCGCTCGGGAAACGATATACTACAAGATGGGTATACTATATGTTTGGGTCGGACGCGCGCCTCCAAGGAGAACATCTAGTACTAGTATGTCTTTGTGCATCCCATAAGATTCTTCCCAGGTCTGAGCCTCTGGGGGCCGCTTTCGGGAGCCCGGGCCCGCCAGGAGAAGCGTCCCACGACGGGAGGCCAGCCCAGGGGTGGGGTCGAGAGCCCGAGGGTCTTGTCAAAGTGCTCGCGACGCCGAAGGTCTGAGACGTGGATCTCATCACCAGGCCTTGATGAGCGATTCGACCGGGCAGAGGGGATGGGCGAAGCCGCTTCTGCGCTTGCAGGGTCCAGGAAGTTGGTTTGATCGCCAGGCTGTGATGAGCGGTTCGATTCGGTAGGGGCAAAAGCGAAGCCGCTTCTGCACCCGCCGGCGTAGAGGGTGCGAGCGCGAGCGCAGAAGGGCGGCATGGGACCCCCAGGGCCTAGCTCGCCCCGCTCGGCCGCACCAGCTGGCCTGAGCCAGTCGGGAGTCGATGATCTTCTGGGCGCGTATTAGCCAGTGCATGTCTACTCCGTTGGCCCGCGCCCTGTCTCCCCAATTAGTGCTTTGCGCGGCCCGCCTAGCTCTTAACCGGAAGAGGCTCGCTCTCGACCCGCAGACCAAAAAGTCTACTCCGCTGACCTCCACCGATGGCACGCTGCCTGTGCCGTCCCTCTCTGCACCGTGTCGTTTCGAAGGGCTTCGGTGGACAAGCACACATTGGTGCTAGCACAAGCTGAGATCCGACGTCAGAGCATCCCGAGTCATCGCAACAGGAACTCTGAATCTCTTTCGGCACTTTTCGAGCCGGCTCGATCTGCGCTGGCTCCGAGGCCCGGCAGCGGGCGAAAACGCTCGGCGCGAAGAGATTGCAGAGCGCCAGGACCTCGGGGTCTGCTTCCGAGCTTGGTTTTCGGGCCATACCTCGGGCCGCCAGCAGCCGTTCGGAACGACCCGGGCACCCCCGGAGCGCTCTCGGCGAGGCGCAGCTGCTGGAGAGAGTCCCGAGGCGAGAAAAGATCCAGGAAGCAACGAAAACGCCAGATAAACGAGAGGACCTGGTGTCGCACCTCAACGAGCTGCACGGCCTGAGGATGGGCCGGGCGGAGCTGTCGGAGTGGGAGCAGGGCGAGCGCGAGAGGCAGCGGGAGCGCAGGGTCCACGTGCTGGACTTGTGCCTGCAGAGCGGCGGCGGCTATCAGGACGCGGCGGCCCGGCGGGGACGACTGCGGCCACGGGACGATAAGGCTTCGCAGGCGAGGAAGGGTACAAAATCAGCTTTTCCGCCGCCGGACGCCCGCCCCAGGGCGGCTGGAAAGGTTATACCCTTCCGGTGGCACGTCGGGGTATGGACTTTCCAGCCTCCGTGGGGCAGGCGTCCCCGACGGCGGAGCAGCTTATCTGTATCATTCTTCGTCGGCTAAGAGGCCCCAGATTCAGAAAGACAATGATCGGGTTGGGAGGATGGGGTTGGAAGAAATGATCATATGTCGCCGCGCCGTTTCTACCGACGCGAGGCCTTACGTCTTGGGGATGGCGCCTCGGCCACCAGGGCAAACTCCGCTTCGTATGCGGTGGGCTTGCCGTGGGGTTTGCCGCGGTGCTGGCTTCGTCTATTTGGGCGCGGGACGCAAGGCTTGCCGTGGTTTTGCCGTGGTGTCGGCTTCGTCCACTGGGGCGCGTCGAGGACAAACGGCGCGGCGACGGATTATAAATGTGACCACGTACCTTGAAGGTGCTTATTACACAGTCGTACCCTGTACCTTCCCAATCCCTTCTTCCCGACACGATAGTTGTCTTTCTCACACACGTATTGTAGCGCACCGGGGAAATCGGGACATTTTGCTAATGCCTCACGGTCGGTGCCGCCGACCCTGGACGGCGACACCCACGCTAGAAGAGGCATTCGGGAAGGTCGGGATCAGACGCTCCCAAGAGCGCCCAAGAGGCTACACGAGGCCTCCAGGAGGTGCCCAATAACACCCACATTTTTTTGGGGGGGTGCCTTGGGAGCTTTTTGGACGACGAGACCCCAGACTTCACAGCGCATCGGGAAAATCAAGAGGTATTCGTTTCATCGTTATCAACGGCCTGGTTCGGTAGCAAGTCATGGAGGCCCTGCAGGTCCTCGACGATCCGTGTGTAGACGGCATGAGCGTGCGCTGGCGCCTGGCAATCGGTGAGAAAGCGCCGATCTCGCCACGGTGGGCGTCGGTTTGGCGTCGACTAGCGTTGGCTAGCGTCGATTCGCCAGAGCTAGCAGGATGACATGGAAGGCTTTCAGGAGTTGCCGCGGAATCCTGAGGCCCCCGGACCAGCCAAAAGCAATCCGTGGGCGAACATCGGAGGAGCAAGAGGTCATAGATTTCGATGATTTCCCAGATTTCCTGATTTTCCACAGGGGCTGCAGAAACGATGGCCGCTGGATAATCCTGAAACGCATCTGGAGCCACTCCTGTTATGACATGAGTTCCGTCATAGAGAAAACGATCCGCGGGAACCGGTCCCGAGCTCTGGAAGTCCCCGCACGGGGACAAGCCACGATCTCGTAGGTGTAGGACTACCGCGGCCTTCGTCAATGCCCTGAGATCAGGGCGCTGCATTATTTTTTTCATGCCGGGCGCTTTCGCCAGATTGCGGGCACGGGGACCACAGATCGATGTGGCTCGAAAAGTGCCGCAGAAAGGTGGTGTCTATTGTTCTGGCCGTGTTTTTTGTTGAGTTGCAATGTTGTGCAACTTCTCGCATCGTCGGATCTCAGGGTGTGGTAATCGGCCCCGAGCAACGCAGGTCGCCCCCGATCTGGTCATTGACAATGTCGGTCGACAGATATATAATGGGGCCCTGTCGCTCACGCAGGCGTTACGACGATCCTGGTGTACTTTTTCCTTCCGTAGTTGTTCGGCCCGAGTCGTGAGAGAGAGCTCAACGGTTGGGTGTCTCAAGAGCCCACGGGCCAGCGCTGACTTTTACACACGCACCATCGCCTGTTGAAAGACATTGTGCGCCCATCATCTCCAGGGGCTCTGTCCCTCATGCAGAGTTTCTTCTTCTTCACGGGGATGGAGAGAACAAATCTAAGATGGTCAGCGACCACTTGCAAACCCTACCACTGCGGGTCCAATGGACGCTGGGGCATCGGACACCCCCTCTGAGGTCCACTTGGCTGCAGACATCCTGCGAATTTTGAACCCTGGCCGCTCTTTCAGAAGCCTGACCTGCAGGGCTGGGGTCCACATGTGGTTGCCGAAGAGGGCAGTGACAAGCTTCCAGAATCAGGGGCGACGTCAAAAGGGGGACTGCCCCAGGGGGGAATTACGGCCCCCCGTCGCCCATTCCTCTCCGATCCGGGCTTGGGCCCCAACCCCGCCGAGGAGCGTTCGGGCTCGCTGCTGGGAACCTGTCGCCGATCTACAGCCAACCCGCATAGTAAGGATGATCGACTTTCCATCGTTACCCTTGCATCCTTTCCCTTCGGCCCATCCTTGGCCACTTTCGCTGGCTGCGCTCCGCTCGGAAAGTGTCGACATGGCCCTCCAAGGCCCTTGCATCCTTATCGTGCGTCCTTACCATGCGGGTTGACTGCATCGGTGATGCATCGCCGATACCAGGTCAATGCCTCCCCGCCTGGGCCAGACCGCCCCTGTCGTTCCCCCTCGCAGCCCCAGACCTCCGACGTCTTGTTTTTTTCAACGCGGGGCCTCAAGAGCTCTGGACCACCGCGTGGAGTAGCCGATTTTTCGTTCCGGATCCTTCTGTGACGTTCCTGGGGCCCAGCGAGGGCGATTGTTCTGCTCGACGTTCCGATGTTGTTTCTGTTGCTTTGCTTTGCTGTTTCGTTGTGTGTTGCGTGGCGTGTTGTTCTCGTGTATCGCTTCAACGGTCCGCTACAAACAGGGGAGGAGGCCAAACGAACAGAAACACAACGGAATCCCCCACAAGTTTACTTGTTCGTTTCGGGCGGGGGGGCGGGGGACAAACGCATACAAACACAACTTTTGTTTGTTTACTGTGATTGTGTGTTTTTGGCCTCCCAAAACTTTCCCAGGCCCCCTTTCACAGGATTTGTTTTGTGTTGGCGATTTGCAAGGTGATTCCTTTTGCGTGGAGAATACTTTCTGCAGACGTAAACCCGTTTAGTGTCTCGGACAATTCGTTGGGAAGGGTCGCTGTTCGGATTGATTCCGTTGTCTCCTTACTTGCTGTTGTCCCCTCTGGCTGATAAGGAGGTCGGGCTGGCTGGAATTCGAAACTCGATTTCCTTGGAAGGGATCTGGGTTGGGGTATCGCGCCCAAGGCCTCCGGTCCCCTGACTGCCACGTGCGTGCGTTCGCGTGCAGCTGATGGGGCCCGAAGGGCCCTTACAGCCCAGCAGGGAGTCGGGGTTTCACCCCTCGATTTCGGCACGCCCCCCACCGCCCGGCGCGCGATGCCTCCCCCGGGCGATGTTGACCGGGAGCCGGGCGGGAGCCCCTCCCCTCGGCGCTCCCGCTCGCGGCGCCGCCGCGGCCCCCGCAGCCTGGCAGCCGCTGGCCCTGCCGCCCCCGCGAGGGGGCGCTCTCCTCGCGCCCCGAGGCGGGGATGACCTCGAGCCTCTGGAAGAGCCCCGCCGTACGGCGTCGGGATCCCGAACTCCGAGGACCTGCCTTTAGCCCGCAGGGCGTCCCGGAGCAGGAGTTTCTTAGGGTCGCTGGTCTTCTTGAGGATGCTGGCCTCCACGAGGCGTGGCAGTTCAAGTTTGCGACCCGGCCGATCCTCGAGACGGCGTGCCGTGGCCCGCTCACTCTTGAGCTAGATCACCGGGCCTTCCTGCTGGCGGCGGCAGTGGCCCTAGCGCTGCCCCGGTAGGCGCCGACTTCCAGGCGGAGTCCGTCGCCGCACTCCGGGCCATCGCCCGCAGGGCGCGGGCCAGCGCTGCCAAGCAGCGCGGGGACCGCTCGGTCTCCTCCGGCTCAGACGACAAGGCTTCCACTTCGGTGAACGTGCGCAAGGGGCTGAAGCGCTACGGGCTCAACGGCCTGCCGGTGAAGCACCTGCCGCAGGCGGCGCTCCTTCAGCGGCTGCTCCGGCGCAGCCGCCGCAAGGCTGGCCACGGGCGCCTCCCTTGGGTCACCGGCGAACTGCAGAAAGACGTCGTGCCGCTGAAAAGGACGTCGGACGCCACCCTGCGCCCGCCGCAGAAGGGTCAGGCGTTCCAGCCGTTCGCCCACTTCGCCAGCTGCTGGTGCAGCGGTTGCTGCGGCGCCTCCTCGACCTGTGCCACATGGCGCAGGAGCTCGGGGTCACGGTCGCGCACGAGTGCGACCGCCAGGAATGGCTCCGCCTCGGCACGCAGATCGAGAACAAGGACCCCTCGGTGGATCCGGACGCCAGCTTCGAGAAGATCGACCACGGCCTGCGCACCGACGTGAAGGAGCAGAGCAACAGGGCGAATCAGGCCGGCGACAGCTCGGGCCGCGGTGGCTGGGGAGCCGGAAGGGGCCCGCAGGGCCACGCGAGCCAGCCAGCGCGCGGACACGCGGCGTTGGCGGCGGCGCCGCCGCCGCCCCTGGCCCCAGCGCGCGGGCCCCCGCGCTTGCGGGCCAGCCCGAAGGGAGACGGCAAGGGGAGGTGAGCGCCCGCAGGGCGCGGCGAGGCAGATCGCCATGCACCCGGCGAAGCAGGAACGCGCGTTGCGCGTGCGAGTGATGGAGGCCGTGGGCCATCGGATAGCTCTGTGCAATGCTTTGCGCCGCAGGCGCATTTTCAAGATGAACAAGTACACACCTCCTTGCCCCTCCCTCTCCCTCTGCCTGCCCCTCCTCGCCTTCCGCCCCATCCTCCTCTCCCCGCAGGGGACAGCCCGCAGGGCAGGTTTTTTGAACGGCGATGCAGATCGCCACGTACCCGGTGGAGCAGTAGCTGGCGTTGCGCGCGCGAGTGACGGAGGCCGCAGGCCATTGGAGAGCGGCGTGCAATGTTTCGCGTCGCAGTGAACAAGTAGGCCCTCCGCCTTCCTTTCCCTCCTCCTCCTTCCGCCTTCCTGCCCCCCTCCCCGCGCCCCCTCCCTGTGCCAGTCCCCGCAGGGGTCTGCCCGCAGGGTAGGTCTTTGGACGGCGCTCGCCAGAGCTCCGGCGGCAGCTCAGACGGGGCCTCACGCCAGGGCCGCTCTGACTCTCTCGCCAGCGCTACCGCGCAATCCCGCCGCACCCCGCCTCGCCCGGAAGGCGCAAGGCGCCCGCGGCGCCGCGCGCCCGAAGGGGGCAGGCCTGTGAGTCCGACAGAGTGGATGGCACTTGAGGCCCGCCCGCAGGGCGACCCGTTCCCTCCCTTCGGCCCCGATATCTCGGATAATATCCAGCACGTGCTAGAGGACGCCGCAGGCGTGGCCGCCCGCCGGAAAACCAAGTTGAGGCATTGGAAGGCTCGGTCCGCGGATCTGGCGAGCAGTCGCCAACAGCGGGTCAATTCTCTCCCTGCGAAATTCAAACCGATTTTGGGGAAGATCAACGGCCCCCTCCCGCAGGAAATGCTTCTGGCCGTAGGCCATCCAGATAGCGATTTCATGGGGGACTTGTCCCGGGGTTTTCCAGTTTCTGGCCCTGTAGGGGCCGGCGGCGTTGGGCGCCAGTTGTCGGGCCCGGCGTTGCCGCGCAGCTTCGGGGGAGGGCCCCCCCTGTGTTTGGGTGAGTTGTTCCAGCGGTGTCGGCCCATTACCGATTCCACCATAGCCAGGGCGAAGCCGGGGGGCCCACGCCGAGGTTGTTCGGCGGAAGCATCTGCAGGGGGTGTCATCCGGGAAAGTCGGGCCGCCGCTGGCTCTCCACGAAGTGGATTTAAGCCAGGTTATCCTTGTTGAACGGGTCGGCATTGAGGAGCGTCGAGAGGGCGTGCAACAAATCCGGGTAATTGACAACTTCGAGAAAAACGGCGTCAACGCCTGCGCGTTCATAACTGAGCGCGTGTGGAACGATACGCACGACCATTCCTCTCACGCCGCATTGGCTCTGCTACACGGCTTGCGCCGCAACCCGCCCGCAGGGCCCCCGGGGATTCTTCTCGGGAAGGGCGATTTCGTTGGCGCTTTCAAAACGGTGTGCCCCAGCCCGGAGCAGTCTTGGCTGATGTGGTGCTTGGTCTGGGATACGGGCCATCGCGAATGGAAGGTGTCTGAATTTTTGACTCAACCGTTCGGGGCCCTCGGGGGCGCGTTCGCGTGGTGGCGGTGCGCCCAAGCCATCAAGGCCGTTGCGGCGAGAGCATTTAAGTTCATCCTTTTTGTGTGCGTCGATGACGCCTTCATGGTGGACCTCCAGCCGCACGCGCAGCGCGCCATGCTGGCGTTCCAGGAGCTAGGTTGGGACCTTGACCCGGGCAAGTCAGAAGGCACCCTGAGATCCAATCTCTTGAAAATCTCGAGAGTAGTGTTCTAAGATCATCTAGCACGATTATCGAGAGCTAGATATGCTATGACATGCTATACATATGCTATGACATGATTTGCGCTGTTAAGTATACCATGCAACTTTGTGTCCCTACATTCGCACATGCGCACGAACACCGCGCGCGTGAGCCCGAGCGGCAACGATATCTGAATATAAAATACCTCCCACCTTCCTCCCACTGCCTTCTTCTTCTCCTTCTCTCACACCTTTCTCCTTTTTTTCCTTTCTCTTTCCCTGCCCCCTGCTTCTCGTTCCTCTCCCCTTTGGTCCTTTGTTTTTCTTAGCCCCTCCGTCTGTTTGGCCCCTGGGATATCCCTAAGATCACCGCTATTTGCCGCCATCGACCGTGCTTCATTTGCGTTCGCTGTGTTTTTCCCGAGCTGTCAGGCTCGAGTTTCATGAAAGCTCGAGGGCCCCCCATTCCTCGCGGGGCCTGGCGCACGCCCATTGGGCTCGCGCTGCTGGCGTCCAGGATGGCGCCGCCCGCGCGGAGAGCTGCAGCGCCGAGGGCGCCACGCTCGCGCACTCCTCACGCGAGGAGGCACCCGCCAGAGTCGTACAACAGCCCGCCGCCCACCGACTCGAGATTTTCGACCCCCAGTCCGCCGCAGACCCAGCTAGAGCTCAGCCCAGCGCCCCAGCGGACGCAGCCGAGCCCAGCAGCGTCCCAACGGACGCAGCCGAGCCCAGCGCCCCAGCAGACGCAGCAGAGCCCGCAGCAGCCCAGCCCAGCGCCCCAGCAGACGCAGCAGAGCCCAGCGCCCCAGCAGACGCAGCAGAGCCCGACGCATCCCAGCCCCGACCCCGACAAGTATCCAGACGCCTTGCCGCCGCCGTCCACGGACAGCCTGATGAGGATGGAGCGCAGAGCTTCGGAGGCGTGCAGCCCCGAGACGGTGAAGTCCGACGACGACGACGACACGCTGCACCAGATGATGATGAGGAGGATGGCCCCGAAGCTCGACGAAGACGAGCACATGCAGATCGCAGCCGGGCGATCGATGCAGGACCTCAAGCGCGGCAAGATCGACGACGACGACGACGACAGGTCCCTGCAGGAGGCGGTGGCGCGCTCAAAGGTGGTCAAGACGAAGCACGACCTCGACATGGAGATGGCGATCGAGCGGTCCAAGGTCGACACGGTGTTCGAGGAGGGCGACCCGACCGCCGCCCCATCGGAGACCAGGGTTAAACGGATGCACCAACACACAGAGGAGAAGGAGGAGGAGGAGGGGGAGCAGGGTGGAGGGAGGGGGGGGGAGCAGGAGGAGGAGGAGGAGGAGGAGGAGGAGGAGGAGGAGGAGGAGGAGGAGGAGGAGAGGGAGGAGGAGGAGGAGGAGGAGGAGGAGAAGGAGGAGTAGGACAAGGAGGAGGAGGAGGAGCGGAGGAAACTTTCTGCGCGTCTGACAGGGCATCATCCGCGATGACACGATCGGCCTCTTGGAGCCCGCGGCCCTGGTGGCGCACGAGGACGCGCTATCCTTTCTCGTTCTTTCTCTGTCTCTTGCACTTGTTCAGTCTCCCTCCCCATCGCCCTTTCAAGCATTCGTTCTCCCATCATGCCTCACTCGCATCTCTCAGCTCCAATCCGCATGCGCATTCCCCCCTTCCTCATCCTCGGGACGAGGGCGAGGACGAGACGAGCGACGACGACTTCGACCCGAACGTCGAGCCGAAGCCGAGAATCGTCAGCGCACCGTTCATGTTCCAGTGGACTCGGTGCCATTCAAAACTTCGAAGGAGAAACGTTATCAAGTTCCTGCTGTCCTGGAGGGAATGGTACTGCAGAAAGGTGAAGACTGAACCAGCGGGATATTCACTCCAGGACATCAACATCGACAGTGGCAGCAGATCGACGACGATGGGATCCCCACAGCGATCGGCGATGGCGACAGCTTCGACGACGACGACGACAGCGACTATACGATCGAACAGGCGGTCGCGAGCGACCCGTAAAACAACGATGACGAAACGACGGGCGACGATTTCGAATCGACGCGATTCCCGATTCGAGACGATGGTGGTGGCGACATTGTCTCGACCCTTCTTTTCTCGCAGCGCGCTGCGAGGACGCTCCTCCTGCACATGCTGCCGCTGGCGAGCCCGCAGAGACGGCGACCCTCCAGGACGCAGCCGCTCGCGAGTCTGCGGCGGGGCGCGCAGGCAGGGTCGCAGCGAGCGGGGGGCGACGAGAGAAACGGGGGAATCAGATACGAACGAGGACGAGGACAGGGGGAGGAGGAACCAGGAGAGTAACCAGGAGAGGAAGGAGGATCCTCGAGGGCACGGAGGAAGGAGGAGAGGGAGGAGGGGGAGGAGCTAGGAGGAGGAGGAGCAGGAGGAGGAAGAGGAGGAAGGAGGAGGAGGAGGAGGAGGAGGAGGAGGAGGAGAGGAAGAACGGAGGTCGGCCCCGCGCCGCGAGGACAAGTCCTCGGGGCAGGCGGCGGCGGCTCCGACAACAACGCAGAACGCAGAGGATCGCCGCGCGCGCCGCTGCGCAGGTAAGAGGTGCAAGCGGGGGGGGGACAGATTTCGAGGAGGGGTGAGTGAGGGATGGGGGGGATGTCGAGGATGGTTCGCATGCGAAGGCGAGGGGGGAAGCAGGGGAGGCAAAGGTAACAGGGCCATCCCCACCTTCCCTCCCTTTCCCTTCCTTTCCCGCCCTCCTCCTCCTCATCGCCCTCTCGCCGTTCCTCCTCCTCATCCTTATCCTCTTCATCGTCTTCCCCCTCCCCTCCTCCTCGCCGTGCCCCTCGCGCCTCCATTGAGAGGGGAGAGAGAGAGAGAGAGAGAGAGAGAGAGAGAGAGAGAGAGAGAGAGAGAGAGAGAGAGAGAGAGAGAGAGAGAGAGAGAGAGAGAGAGAGAGAGAGAGAGAGAGAGAGAGAGAGAGAGAGAGAGAGAGAGAGAGAGAGAGAGAGACGCGCCCTGCCCCGCCTAGGAGCATGCATCACAGCGCGTGGTGAAGGCTCGCCGCCGCAGACCTCGCTTTCTATGTTGTGCACCCCTCGCTCTCAACCCCTCATGCGTTTACTCCCTATGCGTTGAGCCCCGTGAGCTCTCCTTCCCATTACCTCCCGTTTTGCATGCTGCTGTTGCTCGCTCGTGTGTTCTGCCCCCTCTCACTCGCGCTCTATCTCACTCTCTGTCACCCTCTCTCTCTCTCTCCCTCTGTCTCTCTCTGTCCGGGCCCCCTTCCTCTCTCTGGTTCTTTCGCTCCTCTCGGCGAGGGTTAGGGCGTCGAGGCATGTGGCGCCGACGTGGAGGGGGAGGACAAAGTGGGCGGAAGAAGGGTGAGGGAGGAGGGGGAGGAGAAGGAGGAGGAAGAGGAGGAGGAGAAGCGACGCCCTAGCCCCCTCTCCCCACCCCGCGAGCCAGGGCATCTTCGACACGCCCGAGAAGGACCTGCACCCCGACTCGAGGGCGGCCGTGCAGCTCATGAAGCAGATGCAGGCATGCGCCACCCTGCGCCAGGGAGGGTCGCACTTGCTGATGCTGGTGCTGCTGCTGCTGATCCTCCTCCTCTTACTTCTCAACCTCCTCCTCCTGCCCCCTGCCCCTCTTCTCCCCTCGAGGCTGCCTCCTCTCCGCCCTCCTCCTCTTCCCCCTCCTCCTCCTCCTCCTCCTCCTCATCCTACTCCTCCTCGAGCCTCTTTCCACCTCCTTGCAATGCGTTACGCTCCTAATCATTGCAGCTGTCTTGCTCTCCCGATGCAGCGCAGACGGGGGCAGCAATGGGCGGCCGCGGGAAAGGGCGAGGCAGGGGGTGGGCTGGTGCGCCCAAAGGCCAGCCAGACGAGAAGATGTTGAAAGCTGTGTGGTTAGCCGAGATCACCCAGGCCGATCCCCCCACCCCCTCCCTCGCAATTTAAATCAAATTATGTGCGTCCTTTTCCAGGCCGAACAGCTCGACTACACCAGGAAAGACATGAAAGTCTCCAGGATCGACAAAGACAAGTTGCTAAAGCACAAGAGCCTGATTCTAGAAACTCGGAAGGTGTGCACTCGAGTGAATAAGTTGCTGGCGCAGGACACGCGCGGAAAACGCAACCACAACAATTGATGTGCCGAGTGTAATCTCACACGCGAGTTCACACGCGTGTGAAATCGCGTGTGAAATTGCACTCGCTCCCCCCCCCGTATATGGATCTGGCCCTTGGCGCACCAGTACAGGAGCTGCTGATAAAGGTATGCAGGGAAAGGGAATCGCAGTGGCATCTCGGTGACAGCGCCCACGACTGGGCGATGGATAATGCACAAAAGATAAGGAACCTTCTCCGTCACACACGGCAAGCCATATCCAAGACATCGGGCTTATTTCAAATTATCGGAGAGCATCTGGAAAGTTGATGTGACAGCAAATTGAAAGCACATTCGTTTTCAATTGGGTGTCCTATCAACTTCCCCGATGCCCTCCTGGGATTTTAGTCTCCTCGAGGAAGATATCATGGGCCCTGGACGCTTTCGTACAAGAAGGGGGGCCGCACGAGGACGAAGGTGTAGAGAGCTCAAGTTCGGACGACGGCCCGCCCGCCGAAGAAAAATCGCCTGGCTGTCCAGGGACCAGCGGGCCTGCGAAGGTCGGCCGTACCAAAGCGTTCACCTCCACCCTCAACCCTCTCTCCCTCCTCCCTCAGCCCTCCTCCCTCCCTCCCTCATCCCACCCTCAACTCCCCCTCCTCCGCCCTTCCTCTCCTTCTCCACCCTCTTCGCCCCATCCCTTTCCAACTCCATCTTCCGTCGGGCGCTGTCACCTGTAAAGGCTGCGGCGCCGCCGTGTGCGGCTCCGCGGGGCCGGGCTGAGGGGCTCACCGTGCTCGAAGTCGTTGGGGAGTTCAGCCTTGGGTGCGCCCAGGACATGAAGGCCCTAGGGTTAAACGTGAAACATTAGCACGCGTAAGCCACGCGATTTCCATTTCCGCCACCCCAGGCAGCTTTCAGGTTCAAGACCGACTCGAGGCGCCCAGTCCCAGAGTTCGCCCGTGCGCGAGCGGAAGCTGGCAGCTCGAACTTGGTTGCGAAGTGGACGGATCCCGATCTGACCTGGGAGGTCCCTGGGACGATGGCCGAGGGGGAGGACGAGGAGCGCGGCGCGCAGAAGAAGGGCAACTGCACGCTGTATACGGGCTCCAGGGATGACTTGCAGGTCAGGGCTGTGGTCGTCCACCACAGGGTGAAGGGCACGTGGTTGCAGATATTGCACGGCCGCAAGCAGCTGCTCGAGATTCGCAACTACGAGGCGACGAAGGAGCAGGCTGCCAAAGACTTGGCCATCGAGCTGGCCATGGGCTACCAGAGGGGCGAGCTCGACAAGCCGGCGCTGGACGTGAAGAAGGCGGAGTTCTTGATGGTTCACGGCAACGAGGCTTGCCGCAGAAAGTCAGCAGTGAAGCGGCCTTCCGCTGCAGCGGGCGCGGCTCGCAAGAGGCCCGCCGCGGCGGAGGGCCTGGCTGGCCACGGGGGCGCCGACGCCGACGAGAAGGAGAACGGCGACGAGGAGGCCGAGGAGGCCGCGGGCGAGGAGGCCGAGGAGGCCGCGGCCGAGGAGGCCGCGGGCGAGGAGGCCGAGGACGACGAGGAGGACGAGGGCCACGAGGACGCCGAGAGCTTCTACGCCGAGGAGGATGAGGAGGCCCAATCGCCGCTTGAAGACGTTCCTGTCGAGGGTGCTGCAGAGCCAGCTCCGCGCGACGTCGAGCCCGCGAAGAAGCGTAAGGTGACGGCTTCGAAGGGTGCAGACGAGGCTCCAGAGGGCGGCAGCTCAGCACCTCCATCCTCGCCCAAGCCCAAGGCGGTCGCCACGGGGAAGGCGAAGAGCAGGGCCAAGGCCAAGACGGCTAAGCCCACGAAGCACATGGAGGAGGGCGAGGGCATGGCGATCATCGTTGAGGAGAAGCCCGAGCCCGAGATGACCATCGAGGAGAAGTTCAAGATGCCCGAGGACGCGCCAGCCCCGAGCAAGCAGGGCGGCAAGTCGACCAACCCGTTCCACTCCAACTCCATGGGCGACGAGCCGTTCTAGCAGCCAGACTGCTCGGATGGCTGCGCCTGTAGCCTCGAGAAGCATCGTCGCCCGTCATCATCCCATCATCGCATTATCGTCGGTTGGCTGACTCATCACTGCTTCTCCCCTCCTCCATCGCCATCACCAGCCCGATCGAGGAGCGCTGCCCCGAATCCCGAGGTCCTGGGAACGCGCCCGTCGGAACCAATCCCCTCGCCCTGGATGCCGTCCATGATTTGATCCGAACCCCGCTCGGGGGTGGAGAGCGCGTGGCCCGAATGAGCAGGGCGACGATGGGGCGAGGATCGAGGCATGAGGATGGGGAGGAGAGGGCGGCAAAGGATGAAGGCGAGGGCGAGGGCGAGTGGGGGGACGAGGAGGGTGCGAGTGGAGGCAGCGGGGCGGATGAGGATGAAGACGAGGGATGGAAGAGGAGGAGGACGGAAGAGAACAGCAGGAAGATTAAGAACGCAGCGATCTGGACAGCGCAGCATCAGTAGAGAGCGGCGGCGGCGCCCAGGCCCTGCTGCCCAACGCTGAGAACAACAAGGAGACGAACGAGATTGCGATCACTGATTTCCTCCTGAAGGTGTTCAGGTCGCCGCAGCTCTCTCAACTTGTGCAGGCCAGGCATAACACTACAGCTGATCAGTTGATTGCCCAGCTCGAGGAAAATATAGATGCCGATGGTCATCTCACCAAACCTTCCAGATGGGGCCTCGGGATGAAAGACAAAGGAGAACCATCGGCTGACCCCAGCAAAAAAATCAACGGCAAAACTATTGATGAAGAATTACAGTTCTGGCAAGATGTAGCAAATGGTCAATTTCATGTGCCCACCGACCCGCGTCAGAGCGCTGTGGCGGGTCGGTGGGATAGGGCTACTCGTTCCGATCCAGACCTCAAAGCCCGCTACGATTCGATCACTGGCGAGAAAGTTCAGTCGAGGAAGAACCAGTTCCGCAGGGTCTGGGCTGAGGGCGAGTACGATAAGGTCAAGGACGTTAGGGAGGGAAATAGAGGAGGAGGAAGGCGGCGGCGGAGGCGGTCGAGGTAGCACTCTTAAGCCCCCCCGCCCCACCCCCTCTCGAGACGGGAGGGGGGCGCGAGGAGAGGGTGAGGGGCGGGGGGGTGGTATGAGGAGGAGGAGAGGTATACGGAGAATGAGGAGAGGAAGAGGAGTAGGAGGAAGAGGAGGAAGCAAGTAGCAGGGACGTGTAAACTGGTTGTCAGCACTGGCCGTTCCCAGAGGAGATAAAGAAGCGGTCCGCGCAGTACTCGACCACCGAGTATACTAATGGAACATACATGCCACTCGGGAGAGCGGCGTGGAAAGAGGGAGGGGGAAAGCTCGGCTTCATACAGGCGCAGCGGGCCCGATCAATTCTTGCACCACCCTCGGAAGCAACAAGAACCGCAGTCGAAATCGCCAGGGCCTCCGAGCTCGAAACCACGTGAGAAACCCGATCGGTGCCCACGGTTTTCCAGGGTGCGAGCGGAGAATGGGCCGAGCTGGCGAGGGGCGTTGGAAAGAGGTGGCCGCGAAGATAATCGTGGACAGCCAGCGAGAAGAACGATGTGGAGAGAGGAGAGAGGGGATGGACAGACAGCCCCGCCAGGCATCGAAGTATTTTGCAAAATGTATGCTTCTTGGACCTCCTTGGATATATTTTGACAGCATGACGGAGGCGCTGCGATGCCTATACCTGACCCGCGCCGTGTTCTCAGCAGCCGAATCGAAACGACTATCGATCCTACGGCCGATCGATCCCACGACCGACGACGACAACTGAGTAGTATCACAATTTCCCCGAGGGCGGTGACATCCCGAGTAGTATCACACTTATCCCGACGATGGCGATTGGGGCAGTGGGCAGTGAACGACGGCGCGAGAGAGTCCTCTCGGGCTGAGGGCTACAACAAGCACTTCGTCGAGGCCTGGTCCACCTTCTCCGAGTGGTCGAACGACGAGCAGCGCTTGAGGGACAGCCGTCGGGGCAGGGCTCGCGGAGGAGGATGAGGAGGAGGAGGGGAGGAGGAGGAGGAAAGGGAAGGAGGAGGGCGGACCATAATAGTTTTCCGTTAGAGTAGGCGGAGGAGGGCGCCAGGTCGAGGAGGTGAGAGGAGGAGAAGTAGGGGGAGGCAAAAGGGAGACGTAGGAGGCTGGCGAAGGAGGAGGGATCCATGATGGTAGTGTTGAAGATGATGATGTTGGTGATGATGATGATGATGATGATGATGATGATGATGATGATGTTGATGATGATGATGGTGATGCTGCTGATGATGACGAATGCATTTCTAAGGACGCTACGGCGCCAGCTGCGGCGATCTCGCAGGTGCAGCAGGCTCTTCCAGCAGCAGCGCCTGCGCTGCAGGGGCAGGCCCCTCCAGCTGGCGCAGGCGCGGCGGCTGGGGCCAGCCCAGAGGAGAAGGCGCCTCCAGAGAAGGCGCCCAGACAGCCGAGGCAGCCCAGGTCTGCAGATCAGGTCCTGATGAAGTCAGCGAAGGAGAATTTTGACAAGCTGATGAAGCTTACGGGGAGGGCTGATACCACAGAGCAGATGGTGAAGGACAACCTCGACCACTGGGGATGGGCTGCTGAGGACGGCGACTTCAAGGAACTCCAGCAGCAGGTCAACGTGCTCAACGAGAAGAAGCTCAGCAAGACCCTGGCCCTCGCGACGCGCCTGCAGGACATCGCGAAAGTGAAGAAGGAGTTGGAGGCCACTGACTTCCAGGACTTGCTCGTCACGCTGTCTGGCTTGTCCTCGTCCCTGAAGTCAGTGGAGAGCCTCTTGGATGCGCTCGAGGACATGCACGCTCTGAAGACGAGGAGGCGCTTGGGCTTGTCGGGCGAGGCCAAGCCCAAGCCGAAGGGCAAGGGCAAGGCCAAGCCCAAGCCCAAGCAGTAGGGGAGCTCGCAGATCTCTGAGATCTAAACGAGTTATGGTGCATGTATTGGTTAGCCGGCCCCTGGGGTCCGAAAACCACCCATGTGAAAACTACGATTTCACATGCCCAATCACACCCGTGTGAAAATGAATTTCACATGGCTTTCGCCCGAGACATCCTCGTAAAATCGACAGGCGCGTTTATTTTCACACGCAAGTTCACACCCGGATGATTTGGCATGTGAAATCCAGATTGCGAGTTTTCACTTTCGGAACCGAGAAAACACAATAATATATCAGGATAAAGCTCTGGCCTACAGCTGCCAACTAGATCTTGAGATTGTCTGCGCTGGGGTATGCCTGTGAAGTTGCGTGTCTCTGGGGCTCGGCCACCTGATCGATCGAGAGTGTTGCATGAGAGAACATGCAACAGCGAGATTGCTGGGAGAGATGCAGCGAGATAGGGAGAAGAGAAGTAGAGGAGAGAGACAGTGACGAGACAGTGCACATGACGGGAACAGGTAAAGACTCGAGATACAGTGAGAGAGGGAGAGGTCGGGCTGCAAGAGCAAGGGTTGCAGGGATAACAAGAGCGAGAGAGAGAGAGAGAGCGAGAGAGAGAGAGAGAGGGGAAGACAGAGAGAGAGAGAGAGAGAGAGGGATAGCGAAGAGATAGGGGAGAATTAATGCAATCATAAGGCCAGGGACAGAGCAGAATAGAGGGATCAACGAGAGAGAGATACATACAACAACAACGAACGCAGACAGAGCGTAACAGGACAGCAAGACAGTGAGAGCACACAGCAACACGTGTATGTTCTTGAAGAATGATCAAGGTGGCCATGAGACCGCAAGGTGAGACAGGTGCAAGTCCTCGTTTCTTTTTGTCTAGGAGGGGAACCATATCCTCTCCATCAGTGCGCGTGAGAGGGAACACATATGCCTCTCTCGTGGCGACGTGCCCGCAAGGCCTGCTCTTTGACGGCGGTGGGGGCGCAGCGGAGTTCAGGTGCAGCGTCTCACTTTCTGTTGGTGCGAAAACAACGGTGGACACACGGCAGTCCTCACAGATAGCGCCGCGCTCGTGTGTTCGAGGCTCGCGCCTAGCGCATTCGTGCTCCACTGTCGTCGCTGGGTCAGTGCGGCGGCACGTCGTTGACCCTAGATGGCCAATATCGGCATGGCGATGACGATGGGAAGGATGGGGAGGGGATTAGGGCAGTGACGGTGACGGCGCTGGCGAAATGACGGCGACAACGACGGCGGCGGCGACGGCAACGGCGGCGACGGGAACTGGGTCGAATACCTACATATAGGGCACAAAAGCCGAAGACGGACCATCCGCTTTGGCCGCCAGGGTCGGCGGAGTGGCGTCGGCCGATATCATGGCGCCTCCTCGTTGAGCACCTGGGCCGCTGGCTCGGCACGCGTCGTCGTCGACCATCGTCTTCGTGGATCTCAGTCGTCGATCGCTGTTGCCGTCGATCGAGGACGTCGTCTTCGTTCGCACTTCTTTGCTGGCCCTCGAAACCACAGCGCCACGCCTGTTCAGGCCCCCCCAACGATTGAGACTGCGACGGCGATGAGACATTATGCCCGATAGTTGCCATTCCGATCGAGACCACCCGCGATGGGTGTCAATGATGAGCAGGAGCAATGCAGGGTCGAATGGCTGAACGAAAAAATGGCCCACGCGGCAAACCGAATGTTCCCTTGGCAGTCGGAAGGAACGCCCAGCATTGTATGCATTCGTGCCTGCGGGCAAGCTGCAGAACTCGCATCGGCCGATACATCTATTACACGACGCCCCAATGCACGATCCTGAGGTGTCGGAGCAGGCATTGAAGGGGCACTGCGAGCAGCGCAAACTTGATGAGAAACAGGAGGAACACCACACCAAGGGATAACACACAACAGCGAGAAGGGGGGAGGCGGATGAGGCCAGCTAGGGAGTGATAGGCATGTCAGATCGGCGATGCATCGTGAGAAGGCAGCCAGCTCGGCGAGGCATCCTGGATAACCCCAACTCCCCACCCCCACCCTTTTCCTTGAGGGGGCCTCTCTTTCACCGAGCACCGCCGCGGGTTCGGGACTATTCTAGAGCTTCGCTCGAGACCCGTCCCCACCAAAGCACGCGTGCTGCGTGCGCTGCGTGGGACAGCTGCGGTGTGGCACGGCGCGCGCGCGCATCACGGTGCATGCATGCGACGCACATGTTGGCTCGACGGTGTGCCCTATTAAGAGCTGCCCTGCGCTGCAACGCGATGGCAACTGCTGCGTCGCCACCGCCCAGATGGGCCCCCCGCGCATCCGTGGAGCGGGAAGCTGGCGCTGATCTATTGAAATATTTCTTGGATCTCTATGCAAAGTGCCGCTTCACCGCAAAAGACTTGTGTTCGGTCTGTTGGTTTGCTGACCGAGCGGGGGTGCAAGGTGGTTCGTTCTCGACGTACGCTTATGACCCTAGTACGCAGAATACTGGTAAATTCCAGGAACACCTAGATCGAGTGCTACCTGACCCAGGCCTGCTTCATTATGTAAAGGTTCCGATGAACAAAAAAATGCATGCGCATCGCGCAGTATATGATGTGCCTGTACGTGCGTTATGGGACTCGTTTGCTCAGGAGGTCGCCTCGGACACAACCGTCATGCGAACCCTTGGGACAGCTGCAGAAGATAGAACCGACGAGTGCATCCTAGACGTACCTGTATATAAAAATCATCCGCGTGTCCTGGAGGCACAGCAGCTTGGGTTAACGTTGCCAGTGCCAATAGCAGTTTACCTGGACGGAGTCCGATTTATCACTCAGGCTGCTGGCCGCTCCGAGTCGGTCTTGGGCGTATGGGCTGCCAACCTTATCACGCAACGCAGGCATTTTTTCACGGCGCTTAACAGTGCCGACATGTGTTCTTGTGGGTGCAGGGGGTGGTGTAGTTTGTGGCCCATTCACAAAACGTTGCAGTGGCAACTGGAGTCCCTGGCGCACGGGATTCCACCGCCACGAACCCACACTGGCGACGCTTGGCCCGCGCACAGTCCAGTCAAGAACCAAGGCCCCTTAGGTTTCTCTTGTGTGCTGATTTACTTGAAGGGCGACTGGGCCGAGCAGTGCCATTCCCTCGGCCTCGGGAGCTGGGCAAAATCACACTCGCCATGCCAATTTTGCGTCCTCGGGAAAGCTGAGCTGTTTGACCATGATTGTGAGCTGGACGAAGATTTTGGTGAGTTGCCGTATCCATACAGGACCAAGGAAGATTACGCTCGAGACTGTCTTAGGTGTGAGGTCGTCGTGCAACTTCGAAATAATCTAGACCGTAAAGAGCTCTGCGATGCGCTGCGCTGGACCAGAGACAAAACTAGAATAGGCGGTCGTGTAGTATATAGAGACACTCGTGTAAACGGTGTGCTTGTTGTTCGTGGTGATAGGTTGGAGCCGTCAGATGAATTGTGGGACGTCGCTGCGCTCGAGAATATTCCCGCCCCGACAGTTGTGCGCTTGTGGCGAGCAAGATATGATGGATCCAAATGCATGGACGCTGTTAACCATCGCTGCCCGTTGTTCTGCAACACGTTGCATTCAACACCAGTAGGCACGCTTGCAATAGATGCGCTCCACAGTGTTTACTATGGACCTGTTATGCGTTATATTTCATCTGCGTTATGGCGCGTTGTGCTGCGAAACCCTTGGAACATATGTGGCGACGTGGAAATAGTTGTTGTATCTAGCATGCCCTTCCTTTCGGCCGAGCTCGACAAATGGCAGGTGGACAAAGGCATCCCTATCAAAAACAGGTACCAAGGTTCGTTGACAGTTGGTGTGTTGGGCAAGCGACTTGGGTACACATTGCAGGAGCGCGTTTTGTTGTTGCATGTGCGCGCGTGTTGTGCGAGGGGGGGGGGATCTAGGGGGAGCGAGACGAGGATGGAGGTCAGGTTAAAGAGGGGGAGGGGGGAACGAGACAGGAGAAGCACAGACGGCACTAAGATGGGAGGTGGGACGATCGTCGAACATGCTTCCAGGAGCGGCTCGAGGCCGGTAAGGATAGCCTCGGGGAAGCACGGGGGCAACGCGGGAGGATTGGAGGGCGACGGGCAGAGGAGATGAACACGAAGAGGAGGGGCATAGGAGGCGGCTAAGGACGGTAGGAGGAGAGCCAAGACAGGGAGGGGCATGCAGGCCAGGGTGCAAGTCGAAGCAGCGAGGCGTCGGGCGGCCTCGCCAGTCTGCGACGCTCGTGCTCGTGCTCGGCCCAGTCGTCAGTTGGCCCGCCGTCCCCGCGCGGACGCATTTAAGATTATACGAGTCCCGCGTCTGCCTTCTGCGCTACTCGCGCGGGCGTGCTTTTTTGCAGCTCGCAGTCTTCACGAGGGGGCCGCTCTCGCGAGACATCGCTGCACGATGGGGTGCCCTTGGATTCCCCTTGTGAAAATTGCGAGCTGCTTCGGGTCGCGCTCGCTCGTCGCCCCACACCCCCCCCATAACCGATCAGAACATCCGCTCCAGAACCCGCTACACCCTGGGAGCAACATGAGCTTGAAAGCTGGCGAGTGCGCGGTTATTCTGGAGTTCGCACATGATATGCTTGTCAAATTCGGTGGCCTCGAAGTACATGGGGGTCCAATGATAGGCGCGGGATGGCACTTGAAACGATTTGTCGATGAGATGCGCAGTCACAAGGCTACCGTTCCATATGATGGGTGCAGGCGTATGATATCACATCTGACGTCCTTCAACATGTGCTGCAGAGCTGCGGGGGTGAAGCCAACCCCCAAGAGTCATCAGATTGGGCATCTCGCATGCAGGACCAAGGGCGAAGCGGGAAACGTAAGGGGGGAAAGAGGATCCGCCGAAGGAATGGGGGTCAAGCGGATAGCGTTGGCGTCGGCCGTTCCGCATGACACGCGCAGGGCAGCACCTCCCCCCCCGCCCCCTGATAAGCATGCGAGCCCAGCCCCGCCACGGAGGGCCCAGGGAATTAAAGGGGAGAGCCACGCGGGAGGGGAGGGGCGAGGAGGGGAGGTGGAGGAGAGGGAAGGGAGGTGAGGGGTGGGAGAGGAGGGAGGGGAAGAGGTGAGAGTATAGGAAACGAGGGGGAAGGGGGGAGGAGGAGAGAAGGGGGGACGATGAGGAGGGCGAAAACCAAAACATGAGCTGGCGAGCTCATGGCGTTCGGGGGGGGGGCCCAGGCGACGGCGGCCAGGGGCCTCTGGGTGGCCCGAGAAAACAACGGCAAAACAGAGTGGGAAATCCTGGAGATACAGCAACCACGTTCACAATACGCTCCTTCGAGGAGCGCGGTGGCCGGCCTTGACCCCCCACCCCCCCTGGCGGTTGAAAACTGCGGCTGGTCGACGCAGACAGCGGAGACATTGACGCCCGCGTCCTTCCACCCTCCTCCGACTTCTCCTCTTCCCTTACGTTT